>PVJH01008868.1:0-82521 GCA_004026705.1 Nesogale talazaci | reverse complement strand
CGCGGGAGCAAGTGCTGGGAGCTGGTGAGGCGCGCCGGGAGAGGTGAGGGGAGGAAGAGGAGGATGGGCTGCCGGGTGGCACCTCTAGAGCAGCGTCAGGCGGTGGGGGGGGAGGTACCGGAACCGGGGACGTGGCCCCAATTCTGCCCACTCCGCCCCGCCCCCGGGCATCCCCCTGGGTGGTGTTTTATAGCTCCGCGCCTCCTTCCTCGGAGCCTTCAGCCCATTCATTTAGAACCATTTCGGTCGAGCGGTAGACAGTGTTCACATCCACTGGAGGTCATGGATGAAATCAGTGTCAGCTTGCCCAATCGGTGCGGTAAACACAGGTGTGCTTATGCTTACTGATCTGTAGTGAACTGTTTGCTTCTTGTTTACCACATCCACGATCCTGCTGTGGCCCGTTCTGCCGCTCTCCCGAGCCTACTATCACCTTCCATTAGAATAGAAGCCTCTTCAAATGTACATGTTGGGCTGCTAACCTGAAGGTCAGCAATTCGAAACCACCAGCCTCTCTGCGGGAGAAAGACCAGGCTCTGTACTTCTGTAAAGAGTTAGTCTGGGAAATCCACAGGGGCAGTTACACCCTGTACTGGAGGGTGGCAGTGAGTTGGAATCAACTGAATAGCAGTGAATTTGGTTTCGAGTTTGACAGTGACAGCGCACCCCAGTAATTGGAAGAGGGTCTGGGGTTTTTTTTTTTTTTTTTGGTGGTGAAAAACATGAAACTGTTCAATACAGCTTAATAAATAAGCACAAGTCACACCGTGCCTACCTTGTTTATTGGGTACTCAACCCCTGGATGAAGTTTGGGTGGTGGAGGAGTGACTGCTGTTTTGTTTTTGGTTTCTTGAAAGGCACTGTCTGAACCTTAATAGCCACTCTGGGCTGGCCACACTGCGATGGTCAACGTAAAGCAAACCCAGAGTCGCTTCCCTTGAGGAGGAGGGAAGCAGGGAACTTGGCTTTGTTGCCCCAGCATGTAGGGGTGGACCCCTGTGAAGATACCAGGGGTGTGCAGGATGTTCCGTGGCCTCCAGTGTGATACCCTGCAGTCTTTTGTCTTTATTAACCTTTGCCATACGTCTGTCTGCTTACCTGTGGCTGTAAAACCGTTTTGTTTTTTTTTTTAATCTGTGTGTTAAATTTTTTTTTTTTTTGGCATCACTGCTCTCCGGTGGTGGGAGTAGGAGGCCCAGCCCCACTGCTGGAACTGAACCTCCGTCCCAGTGGGCCGCAGTCCCGCGCACAACCACTACGCCACCGGGGCTCAGCCCAAATTTTGAAGAGATTTCAACTGATAGGTGCCTCAGCGTAGGGTGTGCCTTTTCCATCTATCCATACTTCTCAAATCCTTGATTTCCCCCGAGTTCATCTGTGGACCAGTGAAATGAGAAAGTGAGGATGGAAGCAAACCCCCTAGTCTGGCAACCAGACTTCGAAAAGTTGTAGCTGTTTGTATGTAAATAGGAGTAGGTTCCAGCTGGCCAAAGAACTAAGCAATTCGTTTGCCTACCTTTTCCTCCTTACCTGCCGGATGATTGAGCCTGTGAAGTCCGCCTTAGCAGTCTGTTTTGACAAGTGCTTAGGTTCCCAGGAAGGTCAAGGGTGGATATCTGTTTTTGTTTTGGGTTGGTTCCTACCTTGTACCTGAGGAAGCTCTTTCTAAACCTTTTAAACAATCTCACCGGAGTGGTTGGAAGTACGGACCTGGGACTGAGAAAGACCCTAAAACTTTGCCCTTATCTCTTTTGCCCCACCCCCACCCTACCCCACTCCCGCCCTACCTTAAACAGTGCCAATTTTTCCTTGTATAGCCCTTTCTTTGGTTTGCTGGTATTCAAACCAAAATAATCTTCGGGTGGGAGTGTTTTGATCCCTGTTAATATTTAATTTCGTTTCTTTAATTTCTTTTTAAAGTAAAGCTGGATAATTTACAAACCTGGAGTTCATACCCTCTTTCTCTTCCTACGGAACAGCTCAAAAACCTTTAGAAGTATGTGGAAGGATCTTAAGCTCAGGAATTGGGAAAAGGCCTTAGCCACGTGTCTAACAATAACATTTAGAGCCCAAGGATAGGTTTTCTATAGCGGTGTAGAGGGAGCATGGGTGTCACACCTGTGGCTATCTGATCGATTACCTTATTTTGAGCAAGTGACTTAAACTCTCTGGGGTTTTTATGGGATTTTTAAACAAAATTATATGTGTACTGCACCTGGTCGGGATGGGGGAAACAGTTTTTTTAAATCTACAGTTAATAATGGTGTACAATGAGAAATTTTATTTATCTTTTTTTTTTTTGGGGGGGGGGGGCGCTTCACTGCCCTGGTGGGAGTAGGAAGCCCAGCCTTGCTCCTGGAGAGTTGCTGCTGGTTTTGAACTGCCAACCCTGTGGGCCGCAGCCCCGCACACAACCACTGCGCCACCGGGGCTCAGCCCTTTATTTATCTTTTTAAAAGCAAGGCATTGAGATGACACTTTTTAAAAAAAACGGGATTACTGAGAATTTTAAACAGCTTCAGCCTTAATCAACTTATTTTCCTTTCATTTTTGTATAAGGGAATTGGTGTCTCTTTTCTAGAACTGCTACTATCGGACGTTCAGTCATTTCCTTCATTTGATTGGCATTCAGTGAGCAACTGCTCGAGACCAGCTACTGTGCGAGGTGTAGGAGTCTTGGCGGCATCGTGTATTTTAGGCCTTGGGCTGCTAACAGTAAGGACAGCAATTCAAACCCACTAGCCTCCACCTGGGAGGAAGGTGCAGGGGCAGTTCTACCATGCCCTGTAGGGTGTCTATGGCTTTTAGGAGGTGAGTTGGGTTTGGCTTTGCTGCTAGGGGAGCTACGATGAAGGACACCTTTTGGGCTGTGGAGAGGTTTACAGTCTGGGAGAGAAACCCAAGGTTTTGATGATTGGCAGAGGCAATATAGAGAGGCAGATATAGAGAGGCAGAACGTGAGGAGGCAAAATGGAGAAGCACGAACTGGAGAAGTGGGGGAGAGGTAGGAGTCGGAAGAGAGCATGGAAGAATTAATTATGCTGCCCTGGGCTGCCCCCACTGATAATGACTACCTAATGCCTCTCCAATTGGGGTTCATAAATCTTAGGTGGCTGAACAATGCAAATATGCCTTGCTTTACCCAATAAAAATGTTATAGACCGGTGTAGCCCCCTTACGTTAAATCATTTGAAATGTTCTGGAACAAGCCTGTCTAAATGAAACATGAAAGATCAGTTCGGCGAATAATATGTTTCTCGGTTGTTGTGTATGAAAATTCTAATTTGTTCATTTTCCCTATATTATGTGTCTATTATAAGTAGTATAGTACTCAATGAGAGTTTGAAAATACAGATATAGTAATTCAACCATAATCTGGTCATTTAAAGGCCACTTAATATTCTGTTGCTCCATCTTCCATCTTCCCTCCCCGCCCCCCGTAACTACTATGTAGATATAGAGTTAATATGTATTGGTCTTACTCTGGACTTGGCAGTATGCCAATTACATGGAACGCTTCTATAATCCCCACTCTAACCCCATAGAAATGATTGATAGTCGGTAGGTATTACTGAGAAGGAAACGGATTTTAAGGAAATAATTTACCTGAAGTTGCACAAATTACTTTTTACAAAACCAAGTTCGTCCAGTTGGGCTGCTAACCTCAGGGTCAGCAGTTCAAAACCACCAGAAGCTCCGAGAGAGAAAGGAGTCTTTCTACTCCTGTGAAGATACACAGTCTGATGAGTCATAATTAACTCTATGGCAGTGGATTTTTATATAGCACGGACATTGCTCTCTTCACTAAAAATTCTAATATAGTTTGTAGCTTTCTGTTTTACTGTGTATCGTGATTTGATCAGCCCCCATTAATTTGGTTTTGAATTTGTTTCTAGCATCCACGATGTTACATGGCTGCATTAAATATCTTTCTAGCTAGTTCTAGCTGTGTGCACAGATTATTTAGATAATTTTGCTTCTTAAAAGCCGAAGTGTCAGGAACCCCAAATAAAAAGATTTATTTTAGTGGGGGGCATCACTGCCCTCGGATGGTCGAGGGAACTACCCAGCCTTGCTCCTGGAGAGCCGCTGCTGGATTTGAAGCGCCAAGCCCTTGGGCCATAGTCCCGCACTGAACCACTACGCCACCGGGGCTCAGCCTCAAAAAGCTTTATTTTAAAGAAGTGAAATGTAATGCTCAGTTTAGTAGACCTTTGGTGTCGTGTCTTTCTCGTTAAAAACCATATTAAGTTTGGAGATTTTCTTCTTTCCTTTAACTTCCAGAGTGGATGTTTTCATTTCTGTGGTCCTGTTGAGTCTTCCCTAAGGTTGCCACAGTAGCATCGGCCTTCTGTGTAGAGCTGCACAGCTCCAGGAACACAAGAAAGTTATCAGACGAAAGATGGGGCAGACAGACGTTCATAAGATAGCGTTTGTTTCTGTAAAGCTGTGATAAGCCAAAAGACTGATTTCCTAGGGAACCGGAGAAGAATGGAGTAGAGAGCATTTTTCTAGGACTGTCTCTAAAATGAAGCCTGTTTCTACAACTTGTTTCTTTAAAAAGGCACATCAGCTATTTCAAATACTACATTTGGCATATTTTGTCACCAGGTTTAGGATAAGTTCCAACAAACAGGTCACCCTTTTTTAAAAAACCTTAAAAATATGTCGTTTGGGGCCTTTGACCATCAAGTCAATGTTTGAGGATTGATTTTTGTTTTGTTTTGAGGATTGATTTAAGGAGCATGCAGGGCTATTAGCAAATGTTAAGTTTTTAATGAAAGCTTTAAAAAATTTTACTAGGATGCAGCACCTTCTTTGCTACTCTGAGTCAAAGTTTGGACTTTACTTTTGCTGCATATTCCTTTAACTCTTAATTTATCCTGATGGTGTTTTATTGATAGTGATCATTATTAATGAATTGATTATTGATAAATCAATAAATGAGCTCCACTGCCAGCAAGTCAGTTCTCGACCCGCAGCGACCCTACTCTAGAATGACCAGGAATTTAAATCAGTTTTTTTAGGTTAGAGATACCGTATCGCAAGACCCAGGTTACGGAGTCAGTGCAGGTGAAGACTCTAGAAGGAGAGGAGCTGTCTTGGATTCCATCGTATTACCCAAAAGTGTTTGGTCAATTCCAGCCTCTAGTCCAGTGGTTCTCAACCTTCCTAATGCCGTGGCCCTCATGTTGTGGCGGCACCCTAACCATAAAATTATTTTCGTTACTACTTCATGACTGTAATTTTGCTGCTGTTGTGAATCGGCGATCCCTGTGAAAGAGATCGTGACTCAGAGGTGGAGAACCGTTGCCAGAGAGAGAGAAAGCTTTCACCTTAAACGAGTCAGGCTTTCTGGACCTGCAAAAAAGAGTTAGTCTCCCAGCCTAGGGGGTCAACATGAGTCAGAAGGGACTAGATGACAGTTTTTTGGTTGGAGCCTCCCAAATTGTGATGTGTTAGTCCAGGTAGACTAGAGAAACAAATTCATCGACCTGCATATGGATATAAGGAAAGGGTTTATGTACAAGAGGAATGGGACATTGAGAAAACATCCCAGCCCAGTCCAGTTCAAGGTCCTAAGTCCAATATTAGCCCATATGCCTGATCTCAGTCTATAAAGTCTCCTTCCGACTCAAGAAGTCACAGGCCAGTAAGTGCAGATTCCCGGTGCTGGCAGGAGTCTTCCCATGGCTCCTCCCTTCCAGAGTTCAGGGTCCATCAACAGCATCCAGTGGTGATAGAAGCAACTCAGTGCTGGCAGGGATCTCCACGTGGCTTCTCCAGCTTCAGAGTTCTGGTTCCATCAGGGTAAGGCTGTGTGGCTTCTCCTCCAACTCCTCGGATGCTGCCATCTTGTCTTGTCTGTAGTTCGTTGTCTCGGAGACTGACTCCCAACAACTGGGGAGATGGCTTCTCATCTCCACCAGGGAAATACCGTGAGATTTCCCAGAAGTCTCAAGAGAAAGCCATGCCCACACAAAGTCCTCATTGGCTACTCAAGGTTATATCCAGATTAACAGGCTAGACTCCATTGACATCTCGAATACATGATCGCCACAGGTGATAAAAGACATTTCTGTTTGTTCAAAGCCATTTGCTTTCTTGGAATTTCTGGGAAGCAGCACAAGCTTCAGGAAAGTGCCCACTTCTCCTCCTCCGTAGTTTCTCCCTAAGATTCACATTTACTCCATCTTTTTTTTTTTTCCAGCAAGTCATTTTCTTGGGGACTTATACAACCCATCCACCCATCCATTGTTTGAAGCACATGTGTACATTTGTTGCCATCATTATTTTCAAAACATTTTCTGTCTACTTGGTCCTGAGGGGTTTATCTGTCCTGGATCCCCTGTGTTTCCAGCTCTGATCTATCCTAGTATATAGTGTACATGCTCTGGTCGAGCCGAATTTATAAGATAGGATTGGGGTCCTGATAGTTGGAGAGGCAGGAAGCTTTAAAGAGCTAGAGGGTAAAGGTAAACATTGGAAAGTGTAAGATATGACAAAATAATAATTTATAAGTTATCAAGGGTTCATGAGAGGGGGAGTGGGGAAGGAGGGGAATAAAATAAGGAGCTGATACCAAGGCCTTAAGTAGAAAGCAAATGTTTTGAGAATGATGAAGGCACCAAGTGTACAAATGTTCTTGACATACAATGTGTATATATATGTGTATATATATGGGCTGTGATGAGAGTTGTATGAGCCTACAGTAAAATGATTTATAAAAAACAACTAGAGGAAGGTTAAATGTTTCATCAGTGTTACACTGCATCCTGATTGACTCATCTCCTCCCCGTGACTCTTCTGTAAGGGGATGTCCAATTGCCTATAGATGGGCTTTGTGTCTCCATTCTGCAGTCACCCTCATTCACAATGATATAATTTTTTGTTCTGGGGATTTGATTCCTGATACCTGATTCCATAGACATCTCATGATCACACAGGCTGGTGTGGTTCTTCCATGTGGGCTTTGTTGCTTCTCAGCTAGATGGTGCCTTTAAGACCCCAGATGCTGTATCTTTTGATAGCCAGGCACATCAACTTTCTTCACCACATTTGCTTATGCACCCGCTTTGTCTTCAGCTTGTGCGGGAAAGGTGAGCATCATAGAATACCAGGTTAATAGAAGGTTCACATTTATCTTGACTCATTTGGTGAGAAGAGATTGAGCATGCCACTTCCTTACAGGCATTCCTGGCAATACTTGTCCACATCAGGAAGTTGTCAGATGAATATCTGATTAAAGACCAGGTGCTGCGTACTTTGAGTCAGAGGAGGAGCAGCGGGAACACATTTAGGGAAATTGGAGGTTTGAGATTAGAATAGATAGAATCCAATCTCCTCTTTTCATTAAATGACTCACGCCTTATCATCAGAGTAGAATGGCCCCTGTGGGTTTTGGAGATTCTAAATCTATCTTTGTAGGAGTATAATGCCATGTCTCTCTCCTAAGGAAGACCTGGTGGTTTCAAACTATGGACCTTACAGTTAGCAGCCCAACAATAACCCTCTACAGCATCAGGCGCCTATTAAGTCGACTAGAAGTGTGAAATATGTGGTGCAACACTATAGGACAGGGTAGAACGTCCTCTTTGGATTTCAAGAACTGACCTCTTTATTTTTCTGGTGGTGGTGGTGAGGGGGGTTTGTATTGTTTATTTTTTACTTGATATGATTAGCTCTATTGGCTATAGAATACTTAAGAATGATCAGTCAGTCAGTTATCTGACAAGATAATCTAAGTGTGAAAGTAACTCTTTATAGGAGTAGAAAACTTCGTCTTTCTCCTGCAGACCTGGTTGCGAACTGCTGACCTAGAGGTTAGCAGCCCTATGAGTAACCCAGTATGTCATGAGGGTGCTTTCAATACATGATGAGAATTAATTTTATTTAATGTTCCCTACAAGTTGAAGGGGTTGCAAGATAAGGTACTCTCCAAATCAAACAAACTCACTGTCATGGAATCAGTTCTGATTCAAAGGGACCATGTCAGAAAGAGGAGAACTGCCCCTGTGGATATCTAAGCTGTTAAATCTTTATAAGAGTAGACAGCCTCATCTTTCTCCCAGGGAAGCAACTGGTGGTGTGAACCTCTGACTTTGTGCTTAGCAGCTCAGTGTGGACTCTGCTCCTGAGATAACCCTGGAGGTAGGGAAACAACTGCAGGGAAGCACCAGAAGCACATTTTGTGATCCTGGGAAAGTGGTCCCAGATCTCTTTCTTCTAGAGGCCTGCTGATTGGTGTCCAGGCAACTGGTACTGAGGTCATGGTTGTGAGACCCTGGAGGGAGTAAATTCAATGATGAAGAGCATCTTGGATCTGCTCTGCCAATTAGAGTCATCTGGGAAGCATCCTCTTAACAGACGTGCATATATTGCTTAGAAGAGTCAAGGGTGCTTTTCACTGAAGCTGTACTGTAATTAGGTAGATGAGCCTATCACTTAGAGAGAATCTACAGAAAGGAGTTTATTTAGAAGTAGAGAAAGGGCTTTGGGAAAGACTAGATGGTTTTAGATCATACACTGCTGGAGGGGGACAAAACTAAACACCAAACCAAGCTCACTACCATCTGATTGAGGGCGTGCCGACCATTAATGACAGCACAGGGTAGAACTTCCTGCCCCGTGAGTTCTCAGATTGTCCCTCTTTAGGGGGAGTAGATAGCCCAATCTTTGACAGAGACGCTCATGGTTTTCAATGGCCAACCTCGGCAAAGGTGTGTGGAAAGGGGATAGCTCTAACTAGCCACCCATTGTGCAAAGTGTAGACTCATGAGAGTAGTTTACCTGTGAGGCTATTCCTTTGAAGCAGAGCGATCAAATGATTCAGTTGACCCACCAACCAGACGAGGGATGGACTTGTCCTTAGTTGGCCGCAGCTCTAACTTATGGAGACCTGATGTATAGCAGAAGGAGATACGCCATCTGCATGAGAGTCAGACCATTTCAGTCGATTGTTGTGGCTGCCGTAGTGATCCATCCATCTCATTTTCTATCCTTGACTTTCTGTATTACAAACTATAATGTCCCTTTCTAGTGGGTGATTTTTCCTGATGGCACGTCCAAAGTCTCATCCTACCACTTCAAAGGAGTATTTCTGGCTGTTTATTTCCTTTGTTCTTTTTTTTTTTTTTTGACAGTTTGGTTTCCTCACCCACAGGGCAAAGCACATGCATCCATTGTTTTTTGTGTCTTATGTTGCCTAGCATTCACATGCCTGGGAGGCGACTGAAGAAACCCTCGCTCGAGTCAAATGTACCTCAGCCATTGCTTTCTGAAATGTCCAAGATGTGTCTTGGCAGCAGATGGACCTAGAGTAATAGGCGGTGTGATTTCCTGGCTGCCTTGTCCGTGGACATTGATAGTTGATTCCGTATAAAGGAAATCACTGATAACTTCATGTCCTGCTCCCACTGCCCTTTGGTGTCTCATGGTGGTGTTTATCGGTCTGCTGTGAGGGATACCCTCTCCGTCCTCAGCTGGCCCTGCAAGTAGAAGTGCTTTCTCCACTGCGGAGGCACCAAGACAGGTCGGAAAGGTGGGTGCACCCCACGCTGCAGAACTGGCTCTGCCGATCTAATAATGCCCAGGCCTTTTCCAGTTTCTCTCCTGGCTTTCTGTACCGTCTCCCGTAGGGAGACGCATTCGATTTCTCATTGATGTTCATCAATCCAGGATTATGTGAAGGAGCTTCAAAAAGTTCACAGAGAAGTAAAATGAAAAGACAATGGAATCTTACCGTGACCTTCCAGGAGCTCCCACATATATCCGCCATCCTGTAACCTGGACTATTTCTCTGGTCTCTGCTACCTGAAGGACATGAAGTCATGAACAATGGGCAGCATATGTGATTTGGATTTGAAGCCCAGTGTTATGATTTACCTCTGGATAACACGGGAAATTTCTGTCTCTGAAGCTCCATTTCCCGTCTGTTAAAATAGAATAGGTTATTTCCTAAGATAACCATGTAGAGGATAGGTGTTTCTATGTATGATACATTTAGAGTAAAGCCTGAATCCCACAGTACGTATTAAGTAGCTGCCAACAGACAAGGTTGGTTATTGGTTATTGCAACCCACCAATTGCCCTGTGGGAGAAAGATGTAGCAGTCTGCAAGGTCAGCAGTTCACGACCCCCAGCTGCTCCTCGGAACAAAGATGAAATTTTCTAGTCCCATCAGGAGTTACAGTCTGGGGAACTTGAAGTTTACCCTGTCCAACGAGGTTGCTATTGTCAGTTGAATTGTCAGTGAGTTTGTGCTTTTTAAAAAAAATGGATATATATGTGTGTGTGTGTGTGTGTATCTATGGATGGCTATATACCATATGTAGTTTAAAATATGCATATATGAGAGAACTTTGTTATTTCAACGTGATTTATATGTATACTTTAATGCCAATGTGCTCATCGTGTTGTACAATTAGCACCACTATCCATTTCTACAATTTTCCTTCACCTCCCTTTTGTAGAAGGGCAGGGTCTCCTCAGAAAGGAGCAGGAAGTCCTCTCCTCCTCCTCTCCCCTCTATCCTGCAATGGTGATATGTATGCAGAGATTCACACCACACACACGCGTGCGCACACACACACACACACACACATTGGATCAATTCTGACTTATTGTGACCCTCTACAACAGGGTAGAACTGTTACAATCTGATTCCGAGGCTCTTCATGGGAGTAGAAAACTTCCATCTTTCATATATAAATGTCTGTGTATATGCAGATGTATATATGTATACACACGTATTGGGAGTTAGTTAAAGAAGTATTGCTACAAAATCACAGAAATCTTTTTTTTTTGTGACATCACTGCTCTCTGGTGGTGGGAGTAGGAGGCTCAACCCCACTGCTGGAATTGATCCTCTGTCCCAGTGGGCCCCAGACCTGCGCACAATCACTACGCCACACGGGTGCAGCTCAGAAACCTTTATTAAACAAACAAAAAATATCACAAATGTGAAGCTATTGTCCTGGACAGCCTCCATGTAGGTCTGCACACTTTCTTCTGCAGGCACTGGTGGGTCCTTTTCGCTCCCTAACCCTTCCTGAAGGACTTCTGCCTGCCTCCATTGGTAGCGTGTCACATGGCAGGTCTGCTGTCCTCAGGGACTCATGGTGTGTGCTTTTGAAATATTCTTTAAGCTTTGGAAGTAAAAGATGTCTTCGAGGGCCCTACCCAGCTTGTGGGTGGTGAGCCTGCGGTTTCCCATTGAAATTCTCCCTGGACAGTCCTAGAGACCTTCAAAGAAGGCGCCCAATGCAGAGCCCTGATAGAAAAACTCACTCAGCATAATTGTCCCGGGCCTTTTGGTCATGAAGGCAGTTTTCGATTTTCTGACCATACCCTATTCATCATCCTTTGACCTTTGAGAAAGAGCGATCACAGATCGCAATGACTATTAGAATCTCCAATGACGGTCTCTAGCACCCTGCCTGGAATTTAACTATGCCCTCCGCAGCCCATTTGCCTTGGAGCTCATCTTTGAAGACGTCTTCATGAGATGGACACAAGGGCACACCTGGGATCTCAGAGACCTGTTGAACCATGTTAGGTGTGTAATAAGCCATGCAGGCATAAGCTGATATGGTCGTCACAATGCTTCTTGACTTTCCCTCCCTCCTCTAGGTTGCACTTCTACCTTTAAAAAGAGGTCTCACTTCTGATCCCTCAGAAGTTCCTTGTTTCTTGTGTAAAACAGGATCAGGGCCTACTTGTTGCATGTCTCTTGGTGGGCTGCTGACATCAGCAGTCTGCTCCCAGCCAGGGCCCCTCCCTGCCCATCTTTGGGGGTTGACGTACAATGACTGGCTATTCACTGCTTTTGAATCCAGGGCCGTTCACAAGAAGTCTATCATGTCAGCTGTGAAGGCTGAAAGGCTTTGGAAACGGCAGCCACAATATGCCTGCACTCCCAGCACACACTGAGAATGTGAGTCCAGCACAGCTGGTATTGTCCCTCTCAGAGCTGGGCCTTTGGGAGTGGATTGTACCATGAGCACCACTGTCCCGGAAAACACCAGGAGACATTAAGAATCACAAACCCTACTGTCCCTGCCCAAGCTGTGCATCTTTCTTTAGGAGGCCTGAGACAGTTTATTTAACACAGCTGCTACTGTCTTGGGCGATTTGCATTTGTCCAGCGGGATGTGTGGCCATCCCGTTGTTATTCCCAACCCCCTCCTCCGCCCCCCTGTTGCTGCGACCCAGCTTTAATAGCAACAGAGGGCCTGGCTAAGATTAGATTAGCATCATACACCACTTCTTTCAGAAGGATGCTTTTGAATAATTCCGCATATGTTGATATCCTATCTTTTTTGATGGATTAGCTCATGCCCAAATGTGCTCCTTCAGAATATCAGCTAGTTAGCAAGATCTTCTGAAGCTGAAACTGGTAGCTGAAAGATTGCAGGTTGTCTGTGAAGACAAGCCTGGCCTCCCACTTCTGGAAAGTCCAACCAAACCAAACCCAAGGCCACTGCTGAGCCTGACCCTGCAAGGGAGGGTAGAACTGTCCCCCCTGGGGTTTCTGAGGTTATAAATCGGTATGGGAGCAGGCAGCCTCATCTTTCTCTGACAGAGCAACTGGTGGATTTGACCCACCCATGTTGCTGGTAGCAGCCTGGCCCACAACCTTGGAAAATGTGAGGCTCCGTTCTCGATTATATAGGGGGTTGCCATAAGTCAGAAGGAACTTGACCTCAACAGAAAGCAGCAAATTATACGCAGCAAGTAGGAACATTGAAAATGATATTTAACAAATTCCTTAAGCAGTGCTGACTGTGTGCTGATATTTGTTCTCAGCTCTGAGACATACTATTCGTTTACTTCTGAAACATTCTGAGGTACATATCATTAGTTCCAATGGAGCCCCCCATGACCTTGTGTGTACGGGCTGCAATCCAGAAGCTAAGCACTTCAAAACCACCTGGGAGAAAGATGGGGCTTTCTGCTCCCATAAAGTGTTAGTCTCGGGCTGAGCCCCGGTGGCGTAGTGGTTGAGTGTGGGACTGCGGCCCACAGGGTTGGCGGTTCAAATCCAGCAGCAGCTCTCCAGAAGCAAGGCTGGGCTTCCTGCTTCCCCCAGGGCAGTGATGCCCACAAAAATAAAAAAAAGAATTAGTCTCAGAAACCCTTAGGGGTTAAGGTGTGATCACTAGCAGTAGGCATTGACTTGATACACAGTGGGCTTATGGGAGCTAGAGAGCTGTTAAAAGCACTTGCTCAAGATTACACCACTAGTGTGGGGCAGAAATAACTTTGTTTTTCTTTTTGTCTTTCCTCAACTTTTTAACAGTTTTACTGACACTTCCTCCATGTACCATACAATTCAATAGTTGAATCAAATCAAGAGGCGTGTACAATCACCACTGCAATCAATTTTAGAATATTTTCTTCTTCCTTGAATTCATTGTTATTCATGTAGTTATTATTTTTTTATCGGTGACAAAAATTGACACAACAAAACATTCTCCAGTTCAGCAATTCCTACATGTATAACCCAGTGCCATTGATTCTACTCCTCACGTTGTACAGCTATTATCGGTAGCCCTCTCCAAATTCTCTTTACCACCATGAGCACAAACTCAGTGCCCCCTAAGCACATCCTCCTCTTTCCCCCTTAGGAACCATTGGTCATGTTTCAGGTTCTTCTTTTTTAGTAGTTTCTTGATATACTCACCTGAAGGATTAGGTTTTTGAAAGGAGACAGTCTGTGCAGGGTCTCTCATTATTGCCCTGTTGATCCTAGACCGTAGACTACAGCACATATCTGCAGGAGTCTCCTTCATATCCTTACACGGGTCATTGTATCAAAGGATGCGCTGTACCTGTCACCTCCTTAGAGTTGTCCCCTGTGGAGGGTTATAACTACGTTACATGGTTCATTGTCACTACTGGCAGACTTGGTGCTTGATTTCCTATATGACAGCAGTTCTCAACCAGTGGATAGCGAACGACACCTTTGAGAGTCGAATGACCCTTTCATAGGGGTCCCCCGATTCCTAACAGTAGCAAAATGAAAGTGATGAAGTAGCCCCGAAAATAATTTTATGGTTGGGGGGGTCACCACCACATGAGGAAGTGTATGACAGGGTCTCAGCATTAGGAAGGTTGAGAGCCAATGCTCTAGGGGACTATCAGCCATTTCTCTCCAGAACATTCTACGTGCTCAGTGCTGCTGTGGAGTGAGGAGCAGGACATTCCTATGATCAGCACAGCAAGTCAGCAAGGAAAGAGCACACTTCAAAAAAAGAAAGAAAAGAGCACTCTTCGCCCTGCTATTCTGTGTGCGTTTATTTTGTTAGCCTTTCAAATTAAAAATCCTGGTCAGAAGAGAGTAATGTCAAGAAAGACTTGAGTCTTTCACTATTGCGTTTTCTGATTTCTCTTGGAAACAGAACATGTTGGACCGTAAACATACTGATGTCCCAAAGATGCCCAGTAAGTCTCTGGAGGGCGGTGTAGTGGCTGTGCATGGGGCTGCTAACTGCACGGTCAACAGTTTGAAACCTCCAGCCACTCTGAGGGAGAAAGATGAGGCTTTCTACTGCAAAGAGTTAAGGTCTTTGCAGGAATTGAAAGCTTGGTAGCAACTGATAGTCATGATGACTATATCACCCCACTTGAGGGGAACGGATAATAGAATGGTAGGCCAACAGATACATTGGATGGTGTAAGATATGGCAAATAATACTATAACAAGGATTCCTGGGGGAGGATGTGGTGGGAGAAGGGATAAAGGGGACCTGATATCAAAGAGTGCAAGAAACAAAATATTTTGAAAATGATGATGGCAACAATTGTATAGTCATGCTTGATCTAATTCCATGGTTCTTAGCCTTCCTGATGTCACAGCCCTTTACAGTTCCTCATGTTGTGTTGACCCCCAACCATAAAATTATTTTTGTTGCTACTTCTTAACTATAATTTTGTTACTGTTAGGAATCAGGTGACCCATGTGAAAGGGTCACAACCCACAGGTTGAGAACCGCTGATTTAACCGAATCATGAAATGTTATAATACCTGAAAGAGCTCCCAATAAAATGGGAGGTGGGGGGAAAGAGCTACAGTCTTGAAAACCTGCAGAGGCAGTTCTATCCTGTCTTTCCAGGGTCACTATGAGTCAGAATTGGCTCCATGGCAGGAGTCTACTAATCTGAAGGTTGGCGGTTCAAATCTACCTAGTGATCTTGTGAAAGAGAAAATCTTGCTGTTCTGCTTCTGCTTCCCTAACCCCCAAGCCTCCCTAACTGTGGAGCGTGGGGTTCGTGAGTTGGGATTGGCACCATGTCAACTAACAACAGCAAAAAGATGTCTGGGTGCAGATCTCCAGGATCAGTGCCTATGCAATTCCATGGCCGAAGAGAAAAAGACAAAACGTCTGCAGCTGGCATTAAGATTGCTCACCCGTTGGCCTTCACGGAAGACTGGTTCTGAGAGGTCCTCGGGAGCCTAGTGTAGTCACTGAGTCCTTAAAAAGAGAAGGCGGGAGGTAGAAGAATCCCAACCAGAGCTATGGCAGCATGAGAAAGAAGTGACCTGGCTGGCTATGAAGTTGGAGGAAGGCCACAAGCCAAGGAATACGGGCCGCCTCTAGGAGCTGGCCAAGGCCAGGGTTCTCTCCACGGAGGAACGCAGCCCTCCAGACACCTTGAATGCAATCCATTGAGACCCGTGGAATCAGACTTCTGAGTCCAGAACTGTAAAAAAAGAAAAGAAAAGAAAAGTCCCTGTTATTGTAGCCTCTAAGGCTGTGGCAATTTGTTAAAGCAGTGTTGAAAGCAAACCCAGAGAGTTACAATCTTATGTTTTCAGTTACTGCTGTGTTCCAGCTCTGGGAAGAACCATCCGGTCTCAATTTTACTTGTTATGGACACAGCAGATTGTAGCAAGTGTTTACATTTTTGAGGCTGTTTTATTTCATCTACAATTCATTCCTTTGGGAGAGGAGGCGTTCACGTCAATACACTTTTTTTTTTTTGTACCTAGGAGATGTTTAAAATGGAAGTGCTAACGTTTCAGCAAAAAGAGAAGTGTTTATTGATTCTGGAGCAAGTTAAGTACGGCTACTTTGGGCCGCTTGGGTCAGAGTTGGCTAATTGCATTGTGGTCACCATAACCTTGTGCTTGTTGTCTTTGATGACAAACCAAATATGGTGAGGATGGAGGGGTTCCCCGTAAAGGTTTAGAAACCAGCTCTCTGCTCTAACTGCCTGACAAGTTTGAACCCTCTGAGAGCAAGAGCTTGTCCACATGAGGGGCTTTCAAAAAGTTCATGGGCCAATGGGCTTTATTTTCTGTGAACTTTCTGAAGCCCCCTCTTAAACCTACGGGACGTCAATAGTCGTGAGGGATGACACAAATCAAAGATAACGCAATTCACTGCATCGCCTATTGCAAGGACCTAGAAAGCTTATCAACCTACTGCTACCCAGTCCATTCTAAGTTACTCACATCAGCCTCACAGGACAGAGTAGAACTGCGTCAGGACTATCAGTCTGCATGAGAGCCCGCAGCTGGGCTTTCTCCCGTGGAGCACAGTGGTATCACACTTCTAACCTTGTGGTTAGCAGATGATTGCATAATGTACATACCACCAGGGCTCCCCAAAGGTCTCGTACTTCCTTCTAGTCAAGACAAAGCAGCAACCTAAGGAGGTTTGTGTGTGTCCCATGTGGTCCTCTGCTCTACCGGATGAGCTGCAGAAAAGACTGAGAGGACTCTGTATCAAAGGGTGTGTGTGTGTGGGGGGGGAGAGTCTGACTTTTCTGAGGCTTTAAGTTATTACAGGGAGAGATAGATAGCCTCTTTTTTTTTTAATGGAGCAGCTGGTGGGATTGAACCTCCACCCTTGCAGCTAGCAGCCGCTAGCAGCCCAACAGGGCTCCTCAGAAAAGACACACTGTCATCATTTTGAAGTCAAAGATGGCAAGACTATCATGAGAGATAGCTTCTTCCTTCCTCCTTCCCTCCTTTCTTTCCATCTTTCTGCCCACCCTCCTGCCCTTCTTTCCAAGGAGGAACAATATTACATTATGATTTGGGGTCACTTCCCTTCAGTGAAGGACTCCCCTTCATTCCCATGGAGAAATATAAGAAAAAAAAGCTTGAGTTTGTTTTCCTCTTGTCATGAGAAATGAAGCATTATGGTTGGATTATAATAACTTTTAAAGAAAATTCCCTGGATGATATAACTGTATTCCTATTTCTAAGATGGAAGAAAGAGAGGTTTGTGTAGAAAATTAAAAAATAGTGTAACACAGATCATGGAAGCAGGAATAATTTCAAATTTATAGTTCTTTAAATGTATCCTTTTTATTTTGGAGTCAGTATGCTAATTTAGAGAGGCCTGTATGTGTGTGTGTGTGCGTGCACGTGTCCTAAATTAGAGTGGTTTATTTATGAATGTGAAGGTTTGGAAGAATCACAAGTTAAGTGTGGGGAGACAGACAAACGTTTTGAATTTGTGTTCTGGGGTGGGGAGGTGGTGGGGGGGGCATCACTGCCCTCTGGTGGGAGTGGGAGGTCCAGCCTTGCTGCTGCTGGATTTGAACCGTCAAGCCAATCGGCTGCAGTCCCTCACTGAACCACTCTGCCGCCGGGGCTCAGGAATTTGTGTACTGAAATGGTTTTGAGAGGAGATTTTCCTAGACTCCCATTTCTTTCGTCTAGAAACTTCCCAAGCTCTGGCTCTGGGGGTGCTTTACCCACAGGCCTCTGACTCATGTGCTAACTTTCTGCCTTCAGACAGTTTGCCTGGGTTAATAGTTTGCTTTTCCCCTGCCAGTTTCTTCATAGCAGTAGAAGGGTGTCTCAGGAAACCGGTTCTAAGTGACCAGTTAAATGACCTTTGCTAACGCGAAGAGGGGCCCTAGCACATCTCCCAGCCATCATTGGTAAAGGTAACACAGCTCTTCTATGGGCAGCCTCTTGTTAGCAAGACCCAGTGCTCCTGTGCATCTGTCTCCTGAGGAAACTGATGAAATCATTGGGGAGCTGCCGACCTGTGCCCAGGAGGTAGCCATCCCCTGGGTCCTCGGTGCTGCCCAAAGAACTAGAATGAGAGCCGCTCCTAACACCACACACATAATTTAAGTTTCCGAGTAGCCCTGTTAGGCAGGGCCTTGGTGGTGGCAAAGTGATTACACACTGGCCTGCTAACCTCAAGGCTTGCAGTTAAAACCCCCCCACCCCGGCTACTCTGTGGGAGAAAGATGAAGCTTTCATCTCACCCAAAGAGTTACAGTCACAGAAACTCACAGGGGCGGTTGTCCTCTGTCCTCTAGGGTGACTCTGGGGCAGCATCAACTTGATGACTGGGGCTGTTTTTAGTGAATCACCCTCGTGGTGCTGTGTTCTAGCCACAAAATTGGCACTTCAAACCCTCCAGCCGCTGTCAGGAATAAAGATGGGGATTTCTGTTCCATACGGAGTTCCTGTCCCAGAAATCCTACACGGGGTCACTGAGGATCAGGAATCACTTCGACAAAACTGGAGGTGATAACCATATTATAAAAAGTAAAAATAAATGGCTGAAGTTAATTTTAATAACGTGTCTTACTTGCCTCCAGAGTGGGAGGCAGTAGCATCAATCGATGGTACTCGCAGTTTCAAGCAAGAGGTTTTGGGGGGAGGGAAGACAGTCACACTGGAGGCTTTCACAGTTGACTTGTTGATTTCGCATCCTGAAATGGGCTGTGTGCAGATCTACTGTGTGTTTCTTAAAGCAAACAAACAAAATCTCTTCAGAGTCTTTGTCCACCACGCCGAGCTAGAGCTCCGAGTGATTTAAACAAAGCAAGAGGAAAAGTAAAACTGAAATGGACTCAGTCTCTAGTGACAAATAAATTAACTTCAAAACCCAAAAACAACAATCCCCAAATGATAGAAAATTCCTGAGGTTTTGTACTCTTGGTTGTCTTCAACCAGTCAGGTCTGGGGTACAGTTTGCACTTGGAGCCCATCCCTGGCCTCCTGCCAAAGGGCCAGTGGCCATGGGCAGCCAGCACCCTCAGCACTCTTCATTGCAGCCCACGAAGGTTTTGAGAAACACTCTTGAGACAGCCAGTGGCTTTGGAATTATATTTTGTGACCCTGCCCCCTTTTTAAAAACTTCTGCATAACACATATCATAACATTTGCCAGTCCCACTTGTGCTGCATGCATCCCTCAACGTGGGTCTACAACGCAGAAGTATATGTCATGGAATTGCCTTAGTGGACGATGCAGACAACTGGCCATTGTTGGCATGAGCGCATAGGCCAGACAGGAAGGACATTGTTACTCTGTGTTGACTACAGAAACACATTCAGAGAGCCTCATCTATGTGTAAGAGAGAGCTTTCTATGTAAGAGTAATTGAATATAAAGAAAACATCACAGCCCAGATCAAGTCCATAAGCCTGATATTATCCCATGTGTTGGTACTAGTCCATAACTTCTTCTTTAGACTCAGGCAGCAAAAGCAATGATGCCGCATGCAGAAAGATCACAGCCCCCTAGGGGCTAGACGGTCTTAGGGGCTAGATGGTCTTATGGTGTAAGTGGAAGCATCTCAACGCTGGCATGCATCTCCATGTGGCTCCTCCCGCTCCAGAACTGTAGCTCCATGTGGGTTAGCAGCAGGAAGATGAAGCAGAAAGTCGGGGGTCTGACCTCCCATGAGCTATTTATACCCCGTAGTGCCTCCAAATGCAGTCATCAAGCTGCAGCCTGATTGACAGGCTAAACTACCCCCTTTTGTTCTTAATCGTCTCAAGTGGACACCGGATTATGTAACTACCATAGACCGTGAAGCATCTCTGTAAGGTTGTCCATATGTTATACCAAAGAGCTGAGGTGGCATAGTTGGTAAAGGTTTGGACTGGTCACCACTAGGTCTGTCATTTAAATCCACCAGTTGCTCTTAGGGAAAAAGAGGAGGCTTTCTGCCCCCCATCTTTATACTTTCCATATGTGATTTTGGATACCAGGAGGCATGGGCTAGGGCTCGTACGTGAACTATTTAGATGGTTACCCCAAAGCTTGGCCCATTACGCTTGAATAAACTTTGACTCTGAGCAATCCTTGGTAAGGTTTCTGAAGCTGTGCATCTTTATGGGAGGAAGCAGCCTCATCCCTCTCTCAAGGAATGAATGGCTGATGGATTTGAACCAATCACCTTGCGGGTAGCAACCTAGAGTTGCTTACAGGGCTTCAATTCCTGCTCATGGACAGAGAGGGCTGCTCATCTGCCCCTGTGAGCCAGGAAGTGGTAAAGTGTATGCAGTATCTGGCCTGGTCTTCCTATGGTCTTCTGCATTAGACGCCTCGCATCTGTCATCTTGCTGTCAGGGGAAACGAACATCTAACAACCATATGGTCAGTAGATGCAATTGTACAGTTGTAAAGTATAAAGATTATACTTTAAGTCATAGAGAATAGGAAAGATAGGAGAGAGCGTAAGATAAAGGAGTCAGACACATGTGATGGTAGCGTGCCCCTTAGCCCCTCTTGGTGGTCCACCAAGAGAAGAGAGCGCGTCTTACTAGCTTGGACTATTTGTAGGTAGCCATCAGACTTCAATAGTTACATGCCTCATAAGGTGGGTGGTGTCCACAGTAAGGTCCCTGAGCTCATAGGTAAGGAGACCTACTATCTGAATTGGGGTCAAGTGTGAGGGGGTTGAGTGAGGAGGACAGAAGAGATAGCAACCGGATGCCTGCTTCTGGAGGGAGATAAAATCCACCGAGTGCCCACTTTAAGGCAGCGTAGCTCTTAGGGGGAGAATCTGTGGGAATGATATTTAAAGCAGGATAATGTATTTGGACTTATCCCTAACCTACCAAAGTGGAGGCTTTCCTACCATGGAATACTAGCTTTCCAGATTTCCTCTGTTATAAGTTGGGGAATAGAGTTCTCATCATTTCCCTCAGTGTTCGTTTCCCCCAGTCTACCTGTTAACGACCTTTGCCTTATTTGTTTGCATGCTGTGGTTGACTGATTTGTGTTCGTGTTCCATTGCCTATTGCAACAATTTTGGACTAAAGGCCGCTGTAAAAATCGAGCTGAAAGAAATCATTATTTGATACCAAGTATCAGTCTGCCAGGAATGGAAAAGCTTAGCATGTACTAGGACCCAGACACAGTATCAGAGAAGGGGGTGGCTACTGAGTAGCAAGGAGGGAATTCATAAGGGAAATCCTCCCAGCCATTGAGCAAGCCATTGCTCTCGCCATTGCCCTGTTCTCAGGGAGGTTAGTTGCTGTGGGTCTCATAAATCTGTGGATTTTACCAAATGCCTCTAATACGCAAGGGGCTGAGGCTTAGTCCCATACCCTCATCAATCCTGAAGCTAACAGAGTCCCAATTTTTAAAGCACATACTGTGTGCTCAACATCCCTCTTCAGTCTGGGAATTCAGCAGTGAAGATCTTGACTCCATTCAAGACTGTCTGAGGGTGTATTCTCAGTGTGGAAAGGGTCTTGGAAAAGGAGGAGGATCAGATGACATGCAAGGAGACCCAATAATCAAACCAGGTCAGTATCGATATGGGTAAGTTCTCTAAAAGAAAAATGGAGTGTCTTTGGGGGGTTGAAAGCCTCATCTTTCCCCTGAGATGCAGCTCAAAGCACAATCTTCTATGTCACAGAGGCTCCAGGAGTCAGCATTCATCCAATGGCAGTGAACTTGGCTTTTCGGAGTCTTGCATTGTGGGTGATGAGTTGTCCTGCCAACCCCACGCTGAGCACTTTCAACACACCAGCTACCTCTTGGGAGCAAGATGAGGGTTTCAGCTCCCTCAAAGATGCGTGGTCTCGGAAACCCAAAGGGGCAGTTGACTCTGACCTATAGTGTCACCATGAGTCAGAATCAGCTCAATGGTCAGTGTTTGCTTGTTTTGAGTCTAGCCCAGTCAGGGAAGTTTCATCTAAAGGGATCCAATTTGACCAGAGATGTGCAGGATGAGAAGGGGTCAGCATGTTCCAAGCCTTTGGTGGGAAAGAGTTTGTTATACACAGGGATGGGGAACAGGCCGGTGGGACTGCGGTGTGTGGAGTGGAGCGTGGTAGGTCATGAAGTCACCCGGCTGGTAGGGCCAGGTTGGGTAAGACTAGCAAACTTTATCAGACCTGAACATCTTAGACCACATGTATCATGCCATATTCTCAAGAAGAAAAAGGCGTGATCTGATTTGCATTTGTAACTGCCAGGCAGAGAGTGGGAGTGGAAGGAGTTGAGAGTTGAAGGAAGGAGATCAACAAAGAACTTTGCGGCAGGCTGCTCCATGAGACGTGATGGCCCTTGGAGGAACATGGTGAAGAGAGGTGGATGGATTTGAGAGTTTTGCAGATGGTCCCAGCAAGATGCGTGTGTGTTTGTATGTGTTGCTTATAGACCAAAGAGAAACCACGCATGACTCTTAGTGTTTTGGTGGATGAAGAATAGTGTTTGGGTTGATGAAGACATTGTTGAGAATAGAGTTTTGGTTTGGTCATTGGGTAACTTAGGTGCCAATTAGCTACCCTTACTGTTAAATGGGCAGTTGCTGGGGAAAAGCTCTGTGTTCAGGGGTCTTTAGTGCATTCAGCATAAAAGTGGTATATAAAGTCTTGGGAATGGAAATATAGAGTTGCCTAGGGGGATTTTGTAGACTGAGAAGAGAGACTGAGGTAGGTTGTGAAAAACAGAACAAGGATAACTAACTGGTAAAGTAGGAGGACCGGAAGCACAGTGTCCTGGATGCCAAAATATCAAATGTTTAGAGCAGGCTGAGGTAACCCGTTCTGTTATAAGTTCTCAAAGAATTGAGTAAGATGAGTGAGAGTTCATTGGTTTGGCAATGTAGAGGATGTTGGGGACCCTGCTGAGTCTTTTCGGGGGCTTAATTTAAAACACAAATGAGTTGGTGCATTAGACTGAGTTGACCATAGAAACACATCCAGTGACACTTACATATGCATAAGAAAGAGCTTTATATCAGGAAGTAATTATATAACAAGAAAGCATCCCAGCCCAAGTCCATAAGTTCCTCCTCAGACTCTTGCACGCAGTCACATGCCAAGATGCAGAATGCAGGAAGATCACAGGCTGGTGGGTGCAGAGTCCTGTGTATCTGCGGCCAGTGCAAACATGGCAGGGCTTCGGCAGCGCTCAGGGCCATGAGCAAGCAGGAAGGAGGGTCCCAGGTTTCTACTTTTAACAGGCCACATCCCCAAGGGGTTGACAGGTTGGACTTCACCCCTATACTTCTGTAAATCTTCAAGTTCACATACACTTATCTATCACAGTTGACCTCCAAATCCCTGACAGAAATTTTCCTCACTCTTTCTCTTTGCTTTACAGCCATGGGCTAGGCGCTCCTTGCACTGTTACTTCTGGGCAACTAGGTCTTTCTCTGTTACTGTATTACCTACCATGCTGTAAAGTGATTTTCTGTTGATTTGTGGTTTTTCATCTTCCTAACTTGGCCCAGGTATTCTACAAGTTTGCTAAATTAATGAGTGGAGTACTCTCAACGACTGCCTTTTTTATTTTTTTTTGCTTGCTTGCTTATATTACCTTCCACTGTCTTCTTCAAGGCAAACACAAATATTTCCTGATTTCCAGTCTGCCATCCTCATCCTATGACATCTATTTTTACCAGTGCCATGTCTTTTTTTTTAATTAAAAGATCATTTTATTGGGCGCTCTTATAACTCTCATTATACTCATGCATCAATTGTATCAGGCATATTTGTTTATATGTTGCCATCATTCTTTTCTAGAGAGTCACTTTTCTATTGAGCCCTTGGTATCAGCTCCTCTCCTCTACCCACCTACCCCCATGATCCCTTGATAAATTATAAATTATTGTTTTAATATCTCACACCAGCCACTCTCTACCTCCCCCTGTGGTTTCTCTTGTTCCTTTCTCTAGAGGGGTGTGTGTGGTTATGTGTCAATCATTGGAATCATTTCCCCCTTCCTCCCCTCTTCTCTCCCTTTTCCCCCTACCCTCTGGTATCACTATTCCCATTCCTGTTCCTGGATTCCATGTGTTGTGAGCTTTTAAGCACTGTTCAGCCTAGATTCAGACACCTTCAGATGAGGATTATATGCCCTTTCTTCTTCCTTCTCCTCATTTATAATTGCCAACACAAGATTCCCAAAGCCTTCGTTGTCATCAAGTCATTTGTCATCAAGTTGTCGTCAAGTCATTTTGGACTCACCGATGCTCCTCATGTGCAGAGGACAGCTGCTCTTCATGGGATTTCCAAGATTGTGACCTTTCTGAAGCAGCTCGCCAGACCTTTCTTGTTGGGGTCCACGTGGGTGTGTTTGAAACATGCACCTTTCATATCTGCTGGCAGCTTCTTAGTCCTTATTCTCGAGTGGAACAGAGCCAGAGAAGGATCTGTAGGCAATATGAGTATAAAACTTTACCATCAAGTTGATTCTGACTTAGAGCCACCCCGAGGATCTCCAAGGTTCTAAACCTTCCTGGAAGCAGAAAGCCTTATCTTCCCAAACAGAGAGGCCCGTGGTTTTGAACTGTCAACCTGCTGCTTAGCAGTCCTGATACAAGTGATTACTGATACAAGTGATAAGAGAGGAAATTTTATTTCAAGGAAATGACACTTGTGAAGAAGCAGTCCCTTAATTTGGCAAGTCCCAAACTCGTGGGTCAGTTCATAATCCAAAGGACCCCTGCTAGTTCACAGGGAGGTAGGGACTAGAGATGTCAAAATCTGCAGTTGAGGCAACAGGGCAGAGGCTTTCACAAGTTTGCTACTGCAACCGCAGATCAGAAGATAAGTGTAGGGTCATGGAGTAAAGCTTGAGCTTTCAGAACATCCATTTATAGACTGGAGGCAGGCCACGCCCCCAAGCAGACTCATCGTTTAACTGATTGGCTGGTTGGCATCATATCACAAAGTGAAAGAGAATTGCATTGTAGATGAGCACGTGCCAAATCATTGAGAAGCAGAGCCTATCTAGCCAGGTTAACGCATAATCTTGACAGTAGCTCCCATCTTCTCTGTTTTGTGCCACTGAGGAACACCTTGAAAAGCCTTGCTTAGTGCTTCTCTGTTTGGATGCTTCCCCTTAGCCCCATACTCTTCTCTGGAGATCGTATGTGAAAACCTCTGTAAATTCCTTCTGGCTTATTTCAGAAGCCTCCTCTAAGTTGTCCGGACAATGTGGCCTGCAGCTTCTTTATGGCTACCATTTTTGAAGTCTGTGTTTGCTACATTGCAAACTTGAGCATCTTAATGCCCTAGAAAATTTGGGCTCCAACAACTTAGAGGCAACAGACTAGCAACGTGAGGGTTTTTTTCAGCCAGTTTCACCTTTTTTCAATAATTATTACCTCACCAATGCTGTGTGGAAACGATTTGCCTTTTAATTCTACGCTACTTCTATTACTTTGTTTTCCACCTAATTATCCTCCCGTTGCGACACCCCAATTATGGTAGTTGCTGTGGAGATGCTAAGTGTATTGTTAATGGAGGATTAGTTCTTTAGATAGAAGGATAGAAACCAGAGGAGGCTATAAACCTCGTTTTTGTACAAATGTAACACAGAGAACCGCAGGGTACTAGAGGTCGAGGTACCAATTTTTTGAAGAATTGGTTTCCTTAAAGACAAAATTAAGTTAAAGTTCTGTTTCTATTGGAGACTTGGTCCCTGTTTTTGTACTTGACTGTTTATTCTCTACATTCTTTAATAGACTGTTGGTTGCGTTCATGGGAACAAAAACATTTGTGATTGGCGCTTTTAAAATATGTTTCTTAAAGCCCTTCCTCCTTTTAACTCAACTAGAGGGAAACATTTTAGTAACACTCATCTAAGTTTTATTTCACAAAATACGGCCTTTCTCATGAAGCTTAATTGAATTAGTGTGATTGTTTATCCTGGTTTGTCAGAATAACCTTGGTTACTGCTGTGGTATGATTATGAGTTAATATTCAAATAGAAAAGTTGGCTTATATTGCTCTGTGGGGGGAGGGCATTGGAAAAGATAAGGCCCTACTTGACTTCCCAGTAGAATAATGTAAGCCTCTTCCCCACACTTATCCCTTTAATCCTTTTTTTATTGGTTACAATTTTGTTTTCCCTTTGACACGTAGACTGTCTTTAATTGGTAATCCAGGAGCAGGAAAATTATGAAAGAATGTCCAGAAAGATATCCTTTGGAAAAACTTCTTCCTAAATTACAGTAATAGCAAACAATAATGTATAAGTAGATATACCATTACATATGTAAACTGGTGTGAGATGGCATATGGAAGTGGCATACACCCACAAGTATATAGATGTAGATTTGTCTGAGGATATTTCCACATAGGCATTTTTATGTAGAATGAATCTTTTTTTTTGGGGGGGGGGCATCACTGCCTCTGGTGGTTGAGGGCACTGCCCAGTGCTGGTCCTGAGAGCCGCCGCATACCATATGTGGTGCCCCAGTGGCGTTAAGTGGTTGAGTCCCGCCACATATGTATTTTTATGAGATCCAGAATATATCCAAATATATTGTAGAGCATACCAGGGATAAAATTATGCAAACCAAATACCGAGTCATTGGCTTGAAGTCGTGGGCCCATAAATAAAAATGTACAAACAGCACAAGTTAAACTAGACCATTTGAATCCCTTAACAATTAAAAATCAAAAGATTTCTCCAAACAAGTACAAAGTAAACCTACAGACTAAGAGAAAATCCAAATCACATCAACATAATACAGTCCATAAAGACAAAGCTCTGTGCCCTTCTTTGTTGAGAATCAACAGCTTGGGAATGCCCATCCAAGATGCAACAGTATTCCAGTAAGGACAAAGAGAAGTGAAGAAAATCAAAGGGAACAATTAGCACAAAGGACTGGCCGATCACTACTGACGATTGTGGTACCACGACCGCAGGTTCTGGAACGGTTGGGAGAAAATGTAGAAGAAAATTAAAAATCGCAAATGAGACCAGACATACTGGTCTAATAGAGACTGGTAGAACGTTCTTTCTACAACTCTTCAAATCTGGAACTGAATCCCCTTCTGGAGCTCACATACACGATGCCTTCATCCAATAGTTCAGCTAAGAAAGTGAACAGCAGCACCTGTGAAGGATGTGCCCCCGAGAACTAGCAACCATGAGACCACAAGGACAGCATTTACCCGAAAACTGATTCCAGAAGAGGCAAGAGAGATGAGCAAACGAAAACAGAGAAACCGGGGAGAAAGCGAGAGGAGAACAGAAGAGCTACACTGTGGGAACTGGAACCAACGTCACAAAGTAAAGTGTGTGTAAAGTGCTGACTGGGGAATAATATGCTTTATAAAATATCACCCAAACCACAATAAAATGTTAAAAATCAATAAAGGATGTTAACAATAAAAAAAAAAGATTTAGAAAAGAAAAAAAATGAAAGGCCATAAGTTTTCTTTTTCTTTAAAAAATCATTTTTAATAAAACTTTTCACAATTCATACATCCATCCATTGTGTCGAGCACATTTATACATTTGGTGCTATCAACATTTTTAAAACATTTCGTTCTACTTGAGCCCTTGGTTTCAGCTCCTCATTTTTTTATCTTTCCTCCCCCACCCTCATGAACCTTTGATAATTTAAATATTATTATTATTTTTGTCTTACACTGACTTACGTCTGCTTTCATCCACTTTTCTGTTGTCTGTTCCCCTGAGTTATATGTAGATTATTGTGATTGGTTGCCCCTTTCTTCCCCCATCTTTCCCTTCCCCTCCTGGTATAGCTACTCAATATTGGTCCCGAGGACTTCATCTGTCCTGTCTTCCCTGTCTGCAGCACTTACCTGTGCCCATGTACATGATCTGGTCTAGCCAGATTTGTAAGGTAGCATTGGGGTCATGATAGTGGAGGGAGGAAGCATTAAAGAACTAGAGGAAAGCTGTATGTTTCATTGGTGCTGTGCTGCACCCTGACTGGTTCCTCTTCTGCCTAAGATCCTTCAATAAAGGGATGTCTACTTGCCTACAGATGGACTTTGGGTCTCCACTCCATATTCTTCCTCATTCACAATATTTTTTGTTCTGGGTCTTTGATGCCTGATACCTGATCTAATAGATACTTCATGTTCACACAGGTTAGTGTGCTTCTTCCATTTGGACTTTGTTGCTTCTCAGCTAGATGACTGCTTGTTTATCTTCAAACTTTTAAGACTTCAGATGCTCTATCTTTTGATAGCTGGGCACCATCAGCTTTCTTCACCACAATTGCTCATGCTCCCATTTTGTCTTCAGTGATCATATTGAGAAGGTGAACATCATGGAATGCCACATTATTAGAACAAAGTGTCCTTAGCATTGAGGGAATACTTGAGTAGAGATCCATTGTCTGTCTGCTACCTTGATACTTAAGATTTAAATATATGTACTTAAAATATCAATATCTATTTCTTTATCTTTATATAAATCTATTTCCTCTTGTCCCACTAACATGTTCGGACTTCATTCAGGTTTCAGTAACTTCTCTGTTACATTGCCCTTGATTGAGCCCCATTAGGCATCCTACTCTCTTATATCAATTTTAGTTCACTTGTTGTTCCCTTCTCCCTGTGCTGGTTGGCACTACCCCCCCCCCCTTGCTCCCATCAGTCCCTTTGTTTTCTTCTCTGAATTGTGTACTCTGCCTATCTTATCTAGATAGACATGCAGAGACATTAATAAGTGCAGAACTAAGACAGCAAAAGAAAACAACAACAACAAATCCAACAACTTAAAAAAAAAAACTATAAATAGTTTAGGTCTGTTTGCTGACTGGAGTGTTTTCCAGTCCAGTTTGATGGAGTGCCATACCCTGACCCCAATGTCTATTTTTGGCTTTCCACGGGGCCATAAGTTTTCTGCCTGTCTTTTTGCCCAACTTACACATGCAGCTGAGCACTTGTCCTTTAAGTAAATGATGTTTCTGACCTTTGTGGCTACTAAAATATTATTTATTAAACCACTTAGGGTTGGAGACATGGTCATTCTTTTTGAATGGAAATCATTGATTAGCTACTTGCAATTCTAAAACAACCTTTGACTCTTTCAGCTTGGGACTTAAGAGAAGGAAACTGACCAACTTCCTTTCAAGCTTTTGTTACCAAAAGCACACGTATTACTTATTTAAATGAGATTTTGTTTTTATTTGAAAGAGAATTTGAATAGATACTTTAAAACTAAATCAACAAAGGTAGCTGTCTGGTGAGCCAACTTTATTATTAAACATTTTGAAAAAATAAGCCACACGTATTACTCATAGTTTTGTAGTTACTGTTTGAAAGCAGAAGTAGTGGAAATAGTGAGATGTCAGCTGTGAGTTGCCATAGTTATGGCCATCAACAATGAGAAGAGGAATAAGCTTAAGCACAAGTTGGTGGCTGGAAGTTGAATGCAGAGCTCTGAGGGTGGCTAGAATCCTTAGACCCAAATTCATCCTCAGGGTACTCTTTTTTGGGGTGTAGAGGAGGATCCTCAAGACATCACATCCTTTGCATTACATGGTGTACTGCCATTCTGCAAAAGGCATTTTGGGGTGGCCAGTTCTGAATCAAAGCTGAAATTTGACAGAAACCTTAACAAGGTTGTCTGAAATTGAGATGTTTTATATTTTGAAGAACTGTATTATGCCTACGTGAAATTCTGAAAATGACAGGAAAGTGTCTTTGAAGCTGTGGGTTTATTTTTGTAGACAAATTTCTGTCTGAGTGGCTTCATGCAATCTGGTTACCTGTGTATACTCAGCTGATGAGAGTAGATGGTCTGTTTCCAAGAGCTGATTAAAAAATACCTCAGTTTCAATCATCCTGGATTTGGCAGGGGAAAGTATAATTTTTTAAAAAAGGCTAATACCAGTTATAATCAAGTAGTTTCTGGCTCATGGAGAAATAGAACTCAGGAATCTTGAGAGAAGCAGCCGGCTAGCCTGCTTTTCATGACTGCCCTGGTGGGTGTAGGCTGTCTTTTGGTTTGTAGTCAAGACAGACATTTCATGCCACCTGGGGACCTTCAGAATGGTTGGAGAATCTCACTGCCATCAAGTCCCTATCAACTCACACCAACCCGATAGGGCACAGTAGAACTGTTCCCTGGGCTTCCCGAGACTAAATATGTAAAGGAGCAGACAGCCTCATCTTTCTCCCTGGGGACGGCTGGTGGGTCTGAACTGCGGGCCTTGTAGTTTGCCACTCACTGCTTAATCCACTGTACCACCAGGGATCCTGAAAATGACTCCCTGCCCCTAAGTTGATTCTATCACATGGCAACCTATGTGGTTCTATCACATAGGATCGAGTAGAACTGCTCAAGGGTTTCTGAGATTCTACCTCAGATTTTAACCCTTTGCAGGAGTAGGAAGCCTCACTTTTCTCTCCTGGAGTAGCTGGTGGTTTCAAACTGCTGACCTTGTGGTGAGCAGCCCAGCTCAAAACCACCACACCAGAGGTGCTTCAAAATGTTTGTGTCTTCTCTCAGCACAGCATCAGTCTAGATACTGAAATAAATGAAAGAAATAACAGTCGGTCACTCCACAGAGCCCAGGTATTTTAACTGTGAGTTTCTTGCCTGGCTAATCTGTGTAACTGGTGGTCTGTGTTGGGTTCAGATGGACTGGGCCATCTTTACTGCAGTTCCCATAGACTGAGGGCAAGGGAACTATGAGTTGGGACCATCAACCCTTACATCTTTCCAACACTGGAAGGTTTTTTCTGTCACAAATCAGAAGCTAAGTTGGAGTCCTTCCTGGAGGAGCAGCTGGACTAAGTCAGGAAGGTCAACAGCTCAGAAGAGGTGATGATCCAGATGCTCCAGACTGGGCCAGGGAAGGGGCACTTGAGTGAACTTAGGGGGTCGAGGACCCTGAGGCCCACGAGAGAGCAGGTTTAGGACTCCCATGGGATTGAGCACCCCTGGACCACAAGATGAGGAGGACCAAGTGGATAGTGAGCAGCTAAGATGCCTTTGAGTCAGATACTGGAAGTGTCCTTTCTCCGAAGTTCAGAAGAGAACCTGGCCTGAACTGAACGAGGGTGTTTGTTCTGTGTTTGAGGAAGAGGAGTGTGTGTCGCCATTTGGCTCCCATGGAATGACTGAGAAGTATCTGGCCGTGTTCTTGATCTTCAGAACTTTCTCCGACTGTCTTGTGTCATTTGTATCCTTAAGATCCCCAACGTAATTATGTCTCCTCTAATCATGCACGCAATTAACTCAACATGCAAAAAACTCAGCAGTGTTTTTTTTTAATACTTTTGTTGGGGGGCTCTTACATCTCTTATTGCAATCTATACATTCCTCCAATGTATCTAGCACATTTACACATATGCCACCATCATTTTAAAAGCATTCTCTTCCCACTTGAGCCCCTGACATCTGCCCCCCTTTTCTTTCCCCTCCCTCCCCCACCTGCCTTCCCTCACGAACCCTTGATAAGTTATAATTATTCCCATATTTTACATTGTCATTTGTCCCCTCACCCACTTCTCCATTATGCCTCCTTCTAAGTTTATCTTTGCGCTTCAATTCCCCCTTCCAACCCGCCCCCCCACTCCCGTTGGCCCTGAGGGGTTTATCTATCCTGGATTCCTTGTGTCGCAGCTCTTATCTGTAGCTATGTGCATGCTCCGTTCTGATTGGTTTTTGTAAGGTAGAATTGAGGTCCTGATAGTGGAGGGAAGGAAGACGCCAAAGAGCTAGAGCAGAGTTGTGTGTTTCATTGGTGCTGTGCTACACCCTGACTGGCTCTTCGCTTCCCTGTGACCCCTGGTTTTAAAGAGGAAGATGAAACCTCCAGGAAGTATGGGAATGCTGTCTCTACTTGGGGCAAGGTTCCCATGAGGAGAAGCCTGACTTTGGCGGTAGCGAATGAGGTAAGGAGCTAGGGAACGCGCTTGTTCACGCATCAGGTCTCACCCTGTGGGTTGCGACCCCTTTGAGGGTGTAATGACTCTTTCACAAGGGCTCCCCGATTCATAACAGGAGAAAAATGACAGTTATGAAGTGGCAACAAAAAGAATTTTGTGGCTGGAGGGGGGGGGGGGCGGGTTATGGCAACATGAGGAACTATGTGAAAGGGTGGCGGCATCAGGAAGGTTGAGAACCTCTGGCTTTGAGAGTTAGGTGCAGTCCATTTTTAGCCACAGGACCATTTGGATGGGCTCTCCTGTCGATACATACCATTTTGAAGGAAAAGCAAGTGTTCTCTCTCCTCGCTGTGTTCTCAGCAGGTACAGGTGATTGAATGGTACCTCATGGAGGGGCCGATGTGTTGCACGTTGTGTCGAGAACAATGCTGTGCTGAGAGTAGACACTTAAAGATTGTTAAGCACCTCTGGTGCAGTGGTGATAAGCGGGGGCTCTAACCACGATGTGCACAATGAGACCGAGCATTTCATTCCCGCAGTCATGCTGGGATATAAAAAGCATTCATTTTGGGCGGATTGAATATACAAGAGGGTTTTCAAAAGTCCCGGGAAATCTCCCATGCCCTTTCATTTAATTCATTGCTTCCATAAACTTTTGGAAGCCCCCTCGTATATAGTGGCAATGAAAAACCTATCAGGAGGCAGTGATGGAGCTATGCCAGAGGGAGTGGGGTCCTGTCCTCACCATGCAGTTGATGAACATTAAGTAGCCTTGAAATGTCTCAGTGCTTGGGGAGTGGTGGTTGGGCTATGATCTGCAAGGTCCATAATTTGAAACCACCAGCTACCTGCTCGATTGGAAGAAGACGGGCTTGCTACCTCCATCGAGAGTGTCTTGGAAACTCACGTGGCCACTTCTGCATTACCCAATAAGGTCACGAATGGGCATCAACCTGGCAGTGAGTGCTTCATTGTTTGTTTGCTTGAGAATGTTCGTAGGAAGGAGTCCTGGGTGCGGCGCGAATGGTTAGTGCATCTATTGTTGACAAGAGGATTAGGTTCTCCCATGAGTGCCTCAGAAGAATGGCCTGGCAATCTGTTTCAAACAAATCATTGGGAACCTTACAGAGCTTAGAGGGGATCTATACTTGGCTTATAGGGGATCCCCATGAGTCAGAATCAACTAACCTGCCTCTGGGTGGACATTCCTGCGAGTTCTAAGATATGTGAATCAGTGGTCTTGTGAGCAACTTGTGATGTTCTTAAAGGCGTGTTTCTTGATTGAGAACGTTCATTGTTAGTTCACATATTAATTGATAATATTTGGCATTTTATGGAGGGGAGGGGAATCTTGCCTTCCCAAGTATTCCTAGGAATTTTTAGGTAATGCTGAAAAGTACTTTTGAGATACAGGGCAAGAAAGAGACCACTGTCCGAGGGAATGGTTCCATTCTACCTGCATTTCCTTTGCTCTGTTACCCATTCTTGATGTGTCCTGGAGGGCAGGTCCTGTTTAGCTGATGGTGTAATGTGTTGCCAGACTGGTGGTAAAGCCATGTGTTGCAAAACAGAACTGCTTCATAAGACTTTCCTGGCTGTTGGCAATCTTTTTTTGAAAGAAGTTTTTGTGTTACAGCCAAGAAGCTAGAAACTAACCAAACCCCTATCGATAAGTGATGGGTACACAGCGATGGTAGACTTGTATGTGACAATAGTGCACAGTACTAAGGAGGGAGGGACTGTGGGTTCACACAGCACCGTGGATGGATCTCAGTGTGGTGCTGGTGGTGAGTGAAAGGGGCCAGACGCAAACAGTGGACGGGTGATCTGATTGCATTTATATAAAATCCTAGGAAATGTAAACTAATCTCTGCAATGAAAGAACGCAGTTGCCTGGGAACCAGAGGAGAGAGGACAGAAGGTGCAGGGAAGGGCGGGGCTGTCTTATGGGAATCAAATGGCCAGGCTTTGTCTTCCACTACATGGAGGAGTTCTTCAAACCACCAAGATCGAGGCCAGCAGTCAAAGGCAAGTGTTTGTCATGTGTGTGAAGCTGAGCTGATTTCCAACTCGTAGAGACCCTGTTGACAGACAAAGCTCTGGGCAAAGGGTATCCGATATGCTGTCTTTACAGGAGCAAATGGAAGGGCTTCCCTGCCCAGCAGCTGACCTTTACCTCCAAGCTCTTAAAGAACAAAGGTTAACAAAAGATGCACCACCACCACCACCACCACCACCACCACCACCACCCTGCCCCCACCACCACAAACCCACCACCACACAATCAATGGCAAAGCATAGCCACTCTTTCTGAGGCTGTAAATGTTAAGCAGGGGACCTCATCTCTCTCTGATGGAGGCCTTGAACTCTTTGTGGTCAGCAAGCACAAAAAATTAAGAGAGAGAAAAGAAGAGCCGGGAGAAATGAATGACAAAACCAGGGGGATGGCTGGGAAGCATAGACTTTCTGTGTTCGTGCTAAATTGTATCAGTGTTTATCTCTGTCTGCATTACTTACGACTCAGATGGTGTTCTTCAAGGAGGCCCAGTGTGGTGTTGGTTAAGCTCCTGGCTGCTGTGGTAGTTACATAATCTGGTATTTGAGGATTCAGAGTAAAGGGGGGGGGGGGAGTCAAGCCTGTCAGTCAGGTACTAGTTTGACCACCTCATTTGGAAGCATGGAGATAAATAGCTCTCTGGAGGTGACACACATGCTCACTCCCTGCGAGACATCCCTCTTGGAAGAGGCATGTGGAACTACAGTGCCCTGAGCGAGAGGAACCACCTAGAGATCCCTGCAGTGCTGAGATGCTTACAACCCCATTGGATCCACAAGACTCCCCAACCCAAGGCCTCTGACCTTCCCGCATTCGGTGTCATTCATGAGTCTGAAGAGGACTTTATAGATTGGTATCAGACCACATGGGTTAATATTGGACTGGTGGACTTGATCTGGACTGGGCTGGTATGTTTCTCAATATTCAGTTGCTTTTGTATATAAAACTCTCATACACATATGAGGCTCGCTAGATGTGTTTCTCTCGTGTACCCAGACTAGCACAGCTGCCCCTCAGAGGCCAGCCAACAATTTTATTTCATCCACGAGCTACTCCACAAGAGACAGATATAGTCTGCTCTGTAAGGACTGACAGCCTTGGAAACTCTTTGGGGTGGTTGTACACCGACTTGTAGGGTCCCTCTGAGTCAGGTGACTCAGTTGCACACAACAAGGAAACAGTTGCTGTGTGCCGGATTCAACTCATGGCACAATGTGTTGGGGTCTCGGTTTCTAGCTATTGAGCCGTTTCATTATCTTCCTCAGGTATGTGTACTACAGGCTCTGTTCAGTGACCATTCTAAAGCACACTTAGATAGACCCTATGGGGTCACTGTGCCTCCCAACAAAAGCCCCCTCAGCCCCAGGAGAGGTGAACACCGTCTGATGGATTGCATTATTACTCCTGTCCCCTGAATTTACTCCTCTCTCGGGAACCCTGGTGGTGCCATAGTGGTTACACCGTTGGCTGCAGTCTACAGGTTCGGAAGTTCCAAGCCACCAACTGCTCCTTGGAAGAAAGGCTGGCCTTTCTACTCCAATAAAGAGTTACTCTCGAAAACTCATAGGAGCCGTTCCAGCCTGGAATGCTATGTGTCAACAATAACCTTATGGCCCTGAGTTTGTCTTTTGTTCGAAAATTCACATGTACCCATTTTTAGTTCCACTTTGCCTCCTACCTTCATTTTTTTAAACTTTAAGGTATTTTATAGTACATATGACTACGAAGCCCAAGCTCACTGCTATGGAGGGGATTCCAAGTCATAGTATCGCTGTTGTCTGGTTTCTGAGACTGTAAATCTTTATGGACGCAGAGCCTCAGCTTTCTCATTCAGAATGGCTGGTGGGTAGTTAGCAGCCAAACGCTCGCCTGACTGTGCCGCCAGGCTCCTTACTAAGTGCACACGTTTTATGTTAGTTCCGTATACGTCCTTTCTGTGTACTGTATGACAGGGCTGTCTTTAACTGGAAAGGTTGACCGAGTTGCTACTTGCTCATGTGGCGTCACCAATGGCATCTTGCTAAAAAGAAAAGTTCAGACTTCTATGATGGGTTGTTTGTTTCGCGGCCGGTTGCCACCTCCCACCGTGATGGGAAAAAGAGCTTTACGGTTTCCGTCCTTTGTACATAATGCTATTAAACAGGCTATGCGCTTGTCCCAATAATAGCAGCTAAGAGTTGGGAATTTGAGGCCTTTTAGACTCAAGTTTTATTCTTATATTTTTTAAGTTATAATATTTATTCATATTTTATTAAATTATAGCGTAGAATAATCAATAGGAAAATTTGGTCATATGTCATACAAGGTCAGGAGTTTAAACCACTATCCACTCCATGGGAGAAAGATGGGGCTTTCTACTCCTGTAATATTACAGTCTGGGGAACTCAGAGGCAGCTTTACCTTCTCCTCTCGTGTCACTATGAGCCAGCATCGAGCTGACAGGGTGGGAGGGTACTTGGCTTTGTAAATGGATTAAGGAGCCCTGGTGCCATAGCAGGTTATGTGTTGGGCAGCTAACTGCAATGTCAGGCGTTCCAACCCCCCAGCCGCACCTCCAGAGAGCATGTGAGGGCTTTCTATTCCTGTGCAGAGTTAAGAGTCTTGGAAATCTACTGGGACCATCCTCCCCTGTCCTGCAGGGTCACTAGGAATATCGACTCCCCGGCAGTGAGGTTCAGAGGAGGGTGGCACAGGGAGTTAAGTGTTGGCCCACCAACGGAAACACTGGTGGTTCTGGCCCACCCGCCGCTCTGAGGCGAAGAGGAGGCTGGCTGCTTCTGTAAAAGCGCACAGCTCCAGAAACCTGATGAAGTCATCGACTCTGGCCTAGGGGTTGCTGTGAAAGGCAGTGGTTTTGGTTTTGGTTTTATAAGTCTCTTGCCTAAAGATAACCCTGCTAATACTTTGTATGATGATGCCTCCATATGTGTATTGACATTTGTAACTTTAAAAAAAATAAGGTCATCAAGCAAAGGGCCGAAGATTTGATTTTTCCCTTCACCTGCCCTACTCTTTGCTTCTTCTATGATGCAAGACTGTGTAAGGTTGCATTGATTTCACCTGCTTTTTTAACTTAGGATATTGTCATCTGGAGTTTCATTTGGCTTGAGGTCTGAGTATCTAACTTTCACTGGCCCCAAATGGCTTGCCATCGCTCTCCTTTATTAAATCTACGGGTTTGAAATAGCAGCTATTGTTATTCACAGCAGTTACTCTGAGCGTATTATGCCCATGTTCAGTGCTTTTATGTGAAATTTCACATTCTCCGCACAAACCCCTTGAGGATGGAATGATCTCGGTGCTAAGTTTGCATCTGAGCAGTGAAGACAGGAGGGTAGCACAGGCTGCTGTCTGCCTCCCACCTGGAAATGATTGCTAGGTACTGGGTCTCGAATCATCCACCTGCACAGCATGTGAAAAATTGTAAATACTTGATTCTCTTTCTGGATTTTTTAAGCTGTTCCTCCACTGATTGACTCTCTCAACACTTTGTTTTCATTTTGGGTACTTTTTAGTGCATTTCAGGCTTTATTAGCCCTTTCAGAGAAAGGACTAATTTGTGATCTCATTCTTTTGAGAAAATTGAACTAGTCTTACTTTCTCAGGTCAGTTTTCAGACTCTTTATCAAACTCTGATGATTTTCAGTTGATGATGTTAGCTTTAATATTTTATCTGAATATACATTTCTTTTTCAAATATTTGTCCTTTTTTTATAAAGATTTGCATGCTCATGAAAAAGAATTTTAATACACACAAAAGCAAAAGAAAATTATATTCTCCATCACACCATGATTTATGCTTAGTCACAGTACATATTTGGATTTGTTTCCAAACTTCTTTCCCCTGTAGTTTGTGTATGTGCTTATTTAAAGCATAATTATAATAATAGGAATCAAACATTTATGCACACTTGCTATATATAAATATTTGTTATCTTATGGTACTGTAAGTTAATGGTGTGAGGAATCTCCCCAGGTTTCTCTCTCTCTCTCTCTCTCTCTCTCTCTCTCTCTCTCTTTTTAAAAATAAACTTAAGGGAATTTATTTTCAAGGTCTTTCAGCCTTTCTTCTTCTCCTTTTTTTCTAACTCCCCACCCCCCATCATTTTGATAGGTTTAGTGTGATTTTTTTTCAAGGTTTCTCTCTTGAATATCAATGCTGCCAGGCTGATTTTTGAATTGAGATGGTGGAACAAAATGGAAATTAAATTACATTACAAGTCACTTAGCTCACAAATCATTTGTATGCAGAAATAGGTACATATATATATATACACACACATATATATGAATATCTCAAAACTCAACAGCAAGAAAACAACCTAGTATTAAAAATGGTCAGGTGCCTCCAACAGACACTTCACTAAAGAGAATTTATGATGGCAAATACCTTTGTGGAAAACGTCTTCACTACCCCAAGTCATGAGTGAAATGCAAATCAAAACCACAATAAGAGGCTAGTCCAGAATGATTAGAACAGCTAGAATTAAAAATATTGACAACACCAAGGGTGGGTAAAGGGGCGGGGGGCAACTCGAATGCTAATATCTTGGCTTGCAAATAACAGAATTGTAAGTTATAATATAGCCATGATGAAAAACAACTTGTCATTTTCTTAGCATGTAATGGGGCTTCAAACAGTTCATGGAAAATGCCTCCTCAGACTACCATGCTCCCCGGTAAGTGCACTCCTGGATATCGTTCCTAGAGAAATGAAAATGTTGCTTTAGAACCTGGTGCTTCGATGTTTTTAGAAGCTCTGTTCCACTTTGCCAAGAAACAGCCTAAATATATCCTTCAGTGGATAAAGAGCAACAAAAAAATGGGAGGTGCTATTTATTTATACAATAACTCCTTTGTATCTGAGAGACATTTTGCTAAGCTAAAGAAACAAGTGTCAAAAGGCTTATGGTTCTCTATACATAAAATCCTTAAAAAGCTGGTAACTATAGGGAAAAGAGTAGGTCCTACAAGGGATTAATTGTAAAGATATACAATGCAAGGGAGCTTTTGGAGTTGTGATTTGCCCTGTATCTTGATTATGGTGGTGGTTTACACCAATCTGTGCCTGTTGAAGTGTGTAGAACTGTGTGCCACAAACATTCAACTTTGTGGTTTGTTACGTGTGTTTGTATGTATGTGTTTTTGCATTTGTGTGCATCAACAGTCAATAGAGTTGATGGCCACTTAGATAAGTTGATTTTCCATTTGATTGGTAACTTCCCCCTAACATTTTAACGTGTGATATTGTGAGTATTGGCCCATGTCTATATTTCTAAATATTAGTTGAGTATTAAGGTATAGTATTTTTTAAAAACAGATTCCAAATCTGGTGTGTTAGGATTCGTTTAGCAGTAAGCCATCAATTCCTGTCTAAGGTTCCCCTCTTTGGTCAAACTTTGAATTTCATCTTCAGTGTTACAGAAGGAAGCTTTCTTTCTTTTTTTTTCAGAGGATCTGGAGAAATTTCTTAAGTTCAACCATTACTTCCCATAGTTGTGATACTTTGTGGCTGTCCTTTCTTAGATTTTCACTATGGGGAGCTTATCAGTTCAGATGTAACAATCTCAACTTTGTATCATAAAATGGGCAGAAGAGGCTGGCGACAGTCTAGGCCCTGGAAGACCTCGTAAAAAAGACACAGACAGCAGAGAGATTTTTTAGTCTGTTGATCAACCTTCATCTTTGGGCTTTAAGAAACAAAACAAAGTTTCCTGTTTCTGGAATGTTCTGAAAGCAATCTGTATTAGGCAGAGAGTGACCTTTCTAGATATTTTAAATTTTCAGCATCTATAATTAGAAAATTGCTATTAAAAAAAAAAGAAAAGAAAATTGCTATTTCGAGTTCTTAAAGCCCCAGAGGCCCTAGCAAATTCTTCTACCTGGGCGTCTTTCATCTTCCTCCCTTATTCATACCTGCCACATGTGGCTCTGTGAATTTTGCTCTCGTAAAATCTTTACATTAAGTATTAAACTTATATTAAAAACCCTGTGGATTTTCTTCCCCATTTGTGGGGTTACTTCTCTGACTTCCTCGTCTTCCTTGCAAGACCCTTACGCAGACTCTGTAGGGACACACTTGGCTGGGGGTCCAGCTGCCCTAGGCCATGATGGTACAGTGACTGGAAGGAACTCACCTTCTAAACAAAAAAAGTCCTTAATTAAAAAGACCTATAAGTTAACCCTTGGGAGGAAAGAAGGGGCACTCTGCTCTGGGAAAGATGATAGCCTAAAGGATTATAACCTATAAAATAATCTATGGGGCATGTTATGGGACAGTTTTTTAAATAGTATTTTATCATGATTTTAGAGAAGTTTACACAGCCACTGGATTCCCATTTAATAATTTATCTATATAGTTCAAGGAGCCCTAATGACGTAATGGACTATGTGTTGGGGTCCTAACTTCCAGGTAAGCATTAGGAACCCATTCATCCCTCTTAGGGAGAAAGATGGGGTGTTCTACTCCAGTAAAGAGTTACAGTCTTGGAAACCCACAGGAGAAGTTCTGTCCTGTCCTCTGTAGTCTCTGCGAGGAGGTATTGATTCCATGGCTGTACATTTGGGTTTTCGATGCGCTGGATTCCGTGGCACTGGCTATCTTTATCATAATGTTTCAGTATTCTCATGGTTTCTGTGAGGGCATTTCCAGGAATCCGACTTCCCTGTCCTCCCTCTTTACCTGCCCCTCAAGTGTGATTTAGGGAAAAAGTTGACAGTTTTGTCTCATACCTATGATTTTTTTAAAGGAGAAGATGGTTTTAGTTCTATTATGAGCCATTTTTTAGCTATTTATCAAAAGGATGATCTCTGAGTGTTTTCAGTATAAAGTGTAAAGGGGTCTCAAGGTTGTATGTAGACTTGGGGGGGGGGGGTTTCCAGCCCCAACAAATCCAGTAAGTCTGGCTTGTTGTCCGTGCCCCCCCCCCCCCGCCACGCATCAAGCCCAGCCTGGCTCCTGGAGAGCTGCTGCTGGATTTGAACCGTCAACCCTGTGGGCCACAGTCCCACAAACAACCTCTGTGCCACCAGTGCTCAGCTGCTTTTTGTCTTTTTAGATAACTTGAGTTTTGTTGTCCATTTTCTCCCATCCCATCTGACACCACCTGTGTGATTGAAGTCCAATTGCTCCACTAGTGATCATCAGGCTCCATCTAGTTCTGGTCTCGCGATAGAGGAGGCTATAGTTTGTGCAGCTGTTAGTCCTGCACACTACGCCCATCTTTGAGTCTTTGGTTTGCTTCTTTCTCTTTACCCCCAGAAGAGGTCATAGTTTAGCCCTGTGCCCTGCCTCACCTGGGTGCAACCGGTGTCCTAATTCTCAAAAAAAAGAAAAAAAAAGACACCAATGTTTGTTCAGGGATGCATGGGGTTAATTATAGATGCAGTCTCCTTCTCTTTGCCGGGTGCTACATTGTACCTTCAGTTAACAGAGTCCATTCAGCCTTAGGGCGGCAGGCCGTGTGCACGTCAGAAGTAGAACTGTGGTCCAAGGGGTTTTCAGCAGCAGGTTTGGGGGATATAGAGAGCCCAGGCCCCTCTTTCAAGATGCCTCTGGGTGCACTCGACCCAAAAATCTTTACGTTGGCAAATGAAGCACATGAATCCCGAGTTCCCTGTACAGATTCCAGGCTACCAGTGCTGTCAGTGGATGAGCGGTGAATTAGTCTGTGTCTGCTCCCTTTGGATGTCTGTCTCCATACCTCAGAAGTATCCAAACAGGAGAGAATACACCAAGAGAGTCTAGTGAATAGAATGAAAAGCTAGCATCCTTCCAGGTGAATGAAAATTCTCAGGCGGACTCATTTTAAGAAGAACGTTTTATTTTTGTTTCGCCTGATGGAATGAAAAATAAAAAGCATATGTCACTAGAATGTCAATCTCGTTGCGGGGCTGGTGGGATAACCATGGAAGTCCACCCCCCTGGTGTCCTCCACGTGCAGCCTGGGGATCCGTGAAGGGCCACGGCTCCTTTGATGGCGCAAAGGGTTGCTTTCTAATAACTAGTCTTTTTAAAAATTCATTTCTTCTCCAACTTACACTGGTTCCTCACCACAATAGCTTTTGTTATTTGGAAGAGCTCCATCTCTCACTGTTAGGCAGGGCCTGGGCAGATTATGACATATTGGCATATTCCTCTGAGTTATTTGTTCCCTGGGGTGCTGAGGGGGGTGATTTTGCCAGACGATGGGGCTTGGGCAAGTCCGTTGGCTCAGAAGTCCATTAGATGGAAAAATAGATGCCTCTGGGGAAAGCCGCCTTGCCCTGCATCGAGTTACATACACAGTGGCTTTTGGCCACTTCCTGAGGACAGAGCAGGCTGTGCAGGGCCTGGCACTGGGCCCTGCTCGGCTCTCCTCAGAAGTGGGACTGCAGGAAGTGGAAGTGCGGGATGGACTGCAGGTTTCTGGGGAAGTTGTGTCCTTGAAATCCACCAAGCCAGTAGAATTGCATATTTGTCTTCTATTGCCGTGACTACCTATGAGAGAAAATGTTCAGAGAGTCGCCCTTTGGGATTTATCCAGGGACACTATGAGTACCCTGCACGGGTTTACCCGGTTTGCACGCTTGCCTGCTCCTGCATGGGATCCACCTGCGGTGTCCGTTCTTAGAGAAATACCTGTTTCCCGGCACCATCTCCTCCTAACACATAACAGAAGCAAACCAGGCTCACTGACATGGAGTCTATGGCGATTCACGGCCCCCCGCATAGAACAGGGCAGAATTGTGAGTGTCTGTCACTAAAATGCCGCATGGTTCTGCCAAGGAGCCACTGGTGCTTTTGAATTGCTGATGTTGAGATTACCAGCCCCACCCAGGTGCCACAGGGCCACCAGGGTCCCTCTCCAACACTACAGAGATGGGAATGGCACCTGCACTCTCTGAGCTCAAAAATGGAGTAGGGTGGCCTACCCCCCAGCTGCCTTATTTTTTTCCAGCCAGATATGCAGCTCAAAATGTAAAGAAAGCTGATGGTACCTCACTAGCTAAAGATAATAGTGTCTGGGATCTTAAAGGCTAGAAGATAAACAAGTTGCCATCTAGCTGAGAAACAGCAAAGCCAGGTGTCCATAGGATCAGGTATCAGGCATCAAAGACCCCGAACAAAAAAATCTTATCATTGTGAATGAGGGGGAGTGTGGAGTGGAGACCCAAGACAATTGGACATTCCCTTACAGATTCTGGTCCCGGGAGGGGGTCGAGCCAGTCAGGGTGCAGTGTCGCACTGATGAAACACGTAATTTCCCCCTAGTTCTTTAATGCTTCCTCCTCCCACTGTCATGACCCCAATTCTACCTTACAAATCCGGCTAGATCAGAGCCTGTCCACGGTACAGAACAGAACTGGAAACACAGGGAATCCAGGACAGATAAAGTTCTAAGGGCCAATATTGAGAATAGCCATTCCAGGAGGGGAAGGGGAAGGTAGAAGGAGGAAAGGGGGAACCAGTCACAATGATCTACAAATAATCCCCTCCCAGGGGGCTGGGCAACAGAGAGTGAATGAAGGGAGACATTGGCCAATGTAACACATGAAAAAAATGTTAATGATTTTATTGGGGGCTCTTACAGCTCTTATAACATTCTATGCAACATTTGTATCAAGCATATTTATACACATGTTGCCATCTTCATTTCCAAATATTTTCTGCTTGAGCCATTGGCATAAGCGCTTCTTTCCCTCCTTATTTTATTTAAATAAATCGTTTTATTGGAGGTTCATACAGAAATTTTTTTTTTAATAAATTACCAAGAGTTCATAAAGGAGGGAGTGAGGGGAGGATGAGAAGCTGATACCAACAGTTCAAGTAGATGAAAGAAAGTGTTCTGAAAGTGATGATGGCAACAAATGTCCAAATGTCCTTGACACAGTGGATGGATGGATGGATGGATGGATGATGATGAGTTGTACAAGTATAAAGTGTCTTTTTTGTTCAAGTCAAACATTGCATCCTAGCATTTTCAGTGGTCAGTACTTTTAGAATTATTCACCGAGGCTTTCTTTCACAGTAGTGTCGCACCTCCAACCTTTCCATTAGCAGCATGCTAGCAATTTGTATCAGCTCTGGATTGTAAGACTGCTGCTGCTGCTGTCGGGTACCTTTGAACCCATTTTCAGCTCGTCATGACTTCATAGAACAGAGGCGAATGGTAGCACAGGGTTTTCTACATTGTAATCTTGATGGGAGCAGACTACCCACTTTCTCCCATGGAGCTCCTGGGTGTTTTCAAACTCCCAGTGGTGCTGCTGTGGGGTCAACTTTAGTCTGACAGCCACAAGGTTAGCAGTTCAAACCTACCAGATGCTCTGAAGAACAAAGATGGGGCAGCCTGCTCCCATAAAGATTCACAGTTCTGCCTTCCGTCAGTGGAGGCCGTTTTAAGCACTTGGTAACTACTCATATTAATGTTCTCGGTTTTCTTAAGATGCTATGAGTTAAGTACAATTACTATCCCAATGTAAGAGGAATTTTTGTAGTAGTTGATACCAATGTGTAGTCTACCATCTACACGCTTTTACCATTTCTTTTTGACAAGGATGGAGATTTCAAGCTTGACTAGATGAACGGTAAGGAGCACTGGTGAGGTAATGGGTTACTCATTCAGCTGCTAACTGCAAGGTCAGCGGTTCAAACCTACCAACAGCTCCACAAGGAAAGATGAGACTTTCTACTCCTGTAATGATTTATGGCTTCAGAAACCCAAAGAGTCAGTGTTAGCCTGCCTTCTTCTAGGGTCGCCTGTGAATCAGCAGTGACTTGATGGCAGTGAGCTTTTGGTTTGAGAGATGAAGATACCGTGTTTATATATGAAAGGTATTACCTCTCATTGAATTCTACCAATATTGCTGACATTATCAAACTATTAATATGATGTGATAAACAGTGTAACTGTCCACAGACCTTAAACCAGGGGTACTCTCACATTTTCAGCATGCAAGCTACTTATAAAATGATCAAGTCAAAATGATCTACCATCTACAAAGATGCAAAATATATATTTATTGGTTTATTTATTTATTGCATTTATTCATAAATGCATTGAGAATTCTTTATATGTACAATGTATGTTTATGTACCTTGCATAACCACATGAGTCCATACTGCACAACACAACACAATTAACTGGATACATTTTTTGTCATGACCTGAATTTACTCCGATGACTTGCACTAAATGGAATGAGCCAGGCATGCATAGTCCAGACAGTCGCTCCTGACAGCCAGCCTCAAGCACACTTCCCAATGACCATCAGTTATGGTGAAACGGTACTTGAACTTCATGATCTTTACGCCGGAAAAGGCTGACTCCCATCACTAATTAGAACTGAATAATGCAGTCAGGGAGGAGCATGTTTTCCCATGTTTGGATGCTTTTCCTCTGTGAGTAAGTTCCAGAACTCTTCATATGCTCTGGAAAGTGGTGCGTTTTTGTCTTCTTACTTAGTCCAGCTCCCCCACTCATTTTAATACCTTTTCTTACATCTAAGAGGAAAAAAAAACCAAGGTTTAAAAATTGGCAATAAAACTTAGCTCGTCCCTTTTGTTGCGCTTATCGCAGTTGTTTGTGCATGCGTTTGACACCAAAGATTGCATCTGATTGGCTGTGCAGCATATCAGTTAAGTGACGGGTTTGCTGATAGGCTTCCATCCTTTTTTTTAACGCCATGCGATCTACCCACACTTCATTTGTGATTGACTGGTAGATCTTGATCAACGTTTTGAGCGCCCCTGCCTTAATGAAACCCAATTCAACCTCACTCCCTTCAAGTTAATTCTGACTCATGGTGACCGTAGAGGACAGGGTAGAACACTCCTGTGCGTTTCCTCGACTAGAACTCTTTACTGGGGTAGAAAGAGCCTCACTTTTCTCCCACAGAGTGACTTGGTGGTCTCAAACCACTGACCTTGTGGTTATCAGTCCAACTGGTAGCCTCTATGCCCCCAGGGCTGAGCATCATCTGTGGTCTAAATTATAAACCAAGAGTAACTAGCTTGCTCTGCTGTAATTTGGCTTGTCTGTATGTTCTTTGATCCATAGCAGGAAATGTTAGCCAGGGACAGCTCAATGTGTTTGTTTCCTGTTGTACTTGCTCACTAAGGATACCATTTTGACTTGTTTTTCAAACTGATTTAATGTGTCGCTTCCTCCAGTTTGACCCTCTTGAACATTTCATATGAGGTGGGCTTCAAAAAATTTGTGGAAGCATTCCATTTTTTCCCCCATTATATTTCTCCAAGGACTGTTCGGTACACCAGCAGTCCTTAAGTCAGAAATGGGATCCAGGGGGATCCATTCCTAAGAGGGTCTGTAAAAGTCAGATATGCAAGTGCGTAGGAGCACGTGAAGGGGGTTGTGATGGAGATTTTGTTGTTGCTTGAGGGCTGGTTTCTGCTCTGCTACAGGAGCGTGCTGGGAGCGGCAGATGGCTGAATAGAAGTGAATTGAATTTTTGTTTGTCTTTGCTTTTTGTTTCTTTTCTTTTTGGAATGCTGAAGATAGCTCTTACCCAAGACAAACACACGGTTTAGGAATTGTCTGCGACCCTGTTTCCAAGCCTTCGTGCTTGGTTCTCTCATCGGTGCCCACGGAAGCAGCAGTCAAGAGATGAAAAGACACATTGGTAATTGTGCTGCAGGAGACCTCTCTAGAGTATTGAAGGACAAGGACAGTCCTCTGAGCTCTAAGGTGAGCCTGACCCAAGCCATGATATTTCCAATTGCCTCATATGCCTATGGAAGTTGAACATCCAGTAAGGAGGGCTGAAAAAGAATGCATGCATTTGAATCATGGTGCTGGTGTAGGGAATATTGAAAGTACCATGGACCACCAAAAGGACAAACCGACTTGTCTTGGGGAAAGTACGGCCAGAGTGCTCCTTAGAAGCAAGGATGGTGGGACTCGCGCTTACAGACTTTGTACATGTTGTCAGGAGAGACCAGTACCTGGGGAAGAACATGAAGCTTGCGAAAGTGTAGAGGCAGTGACAAAGAAGAAGGCACCCAAGGAGATGGATTGACAGAGTGGCTGTGGAAGAAGTTTTAGAGCCCTAAGTGATTGGCACTGAGTCACCTGACTCAAACTTGCCCTTCAAACCCACCAGATGAATTCACACCATGTCTGTGGCCATGGGCTTGGGCTTAGGACCAATGGGGAGGGTGGCACAGGACCTGGCAATGTTTCGTTCTGTTGTGCATAGGGTAGCCATGGGTCAGAACCGATGGGATGACACCTGTGGACAGTGAAGAGCAGGTAAAAGGGGACCATGTCTTATTAGACCATGATATCCTTCTACCCTGAACCCCCCTAATGCATGAAACAGAAAGCCGTGATACCAGAGAAGAGGTGAGGAAACAGCAGCAGTAAAGGTGGCCACACCAGCAGCACAAGCCAGGGAGTGATGGGCTTCCCAGACTACACAGCAAGAATGCAAGTGCCCTCGGGCAGGAGGTTGTCTTGCCCTGTGGGCTGTCTCTGGCTACCTAATCTGGGGAACTAGGTTTACTGATCAGTGGATCCAGAGCTGAGTGCCTTTGGGTCATTTATTGGGAAAACTAAATGAGCTTTGCTACATCCCTGGACCAGGGAAAAAACCAAGGGCCTGCTTTTCTATGACAGACATGGGAGAATGACAGAAAGGAGGCTGTCATTACTGAAGAACTGTATCCTGAGCATTTCTGATCCTGCATTTTACCTGTTCACATCCCTTATAAACATAATCATGAGTGTCATTTGCGAGTTCTGTCTGCCCATTGACCTAGATTCTAGACTCCAGCAGAGGAGCAGATTTCCTCCCCTGAATTGGCTGGTGATTTCAAACAGCTGACCTTGTGGCCAGCAGCTGAATGCATCACCTACTCTGACCGAAGGGGAGTGAGCTTGAGGTTTTGAATTTGAATCTTTGTAGGAGCAGGTTGCCAGGTCTTTTGCTCCCTTGGAGCCTGGGTGGATTTTTAGTTAGCTGCCAAAGTGCATAACTATCATGCCACGTGTTCATTGCCTTCAAGTCTGTTTTAATTCTCAGGGACCCTACAGGACAGGGTATAACTGCGCTGCCATTTTCTGAGACTGTCACTCCATAAGGGAGTAGAAAGCCTCTTCTTTCCTCTGAGGGGAGGCTATTAGTCTTGAACTACTGACGAGACCACTAGCCCAACATGGAACCCACTAGGCCACCTGGGCTCCATAGGGATGGAGTGGGTTGTGTGTGTATATACATGTTGCTGCTTTTGCTTTTTAATTGCTACTGAGTTGGCCATGACTCATTGTGACCCTCTTCACAGTGTGTGTGTATAGTTTACTAGTCAGTCTTAGGCTGGCCTCTTAAGATTTTTCCATGGTGGTTTTATGACCTATAGTCCTTTGGATAATGACGTATCTTTTACTTCCACCTACAAGCCAAATTTCAGCTCCTTAAAAAAAATAAAAATCCAAGAGCAGATCACAGGGCCTCTATGTCCTTTGGAGCGAATGGTCCTTCTTTTTGTTTGAAGGTGATGGATTGCACACTGCATGTCACTGTGAACTTTCCTGATACTTCATCTGGCCTGTTTCTAGGCAGTCACTCTGCCTGCCTTAAGGATCCCTGTATGACTGGGTCTCTCCCCACCTGTGGGACTTCCCTTTACCTCTCTGCCCTGCGGCTTGCTCTTCTTTCCCGTCCTGAAGCCTGCCTGGCCCATCCCTGCCTTGGAGCCAGCTGCTGCCTCTGCCTACAATGCTCTTCTGGCATCCACAGCTTCTTTGGGGGGAGGTCTTCCTGACTGACCACTTGTTTTGATCTTGACTTAATCCTCCCTTTGTCACGATCTTTCTTGTCCATTCATTTGTCCACAATGAGAGTATGGGCTTCAAGAGCAAAAAACAATCTGTCTGCATTGATCCGTCTTCCACACCACAGCAGTGTGTGGTAGCTGTTACGTGCATATTTATAGAACGAGTGGTCAACTCTCAACACCTCTCCCTGGCAGAGCCATCGATCTCCTGGAGACTCTTCTGTTGTTACTGTGGTTGGTGCCGTGATGTGTGATTCCAGAGTCAGATTAGAACTGTCCATTCTTTGTGGCTGTTAGGTGCCATCAAGTCAGTTCTGGCGCTCAGCAAACCCCTGCACCGCAGAAAGAAGCAGACACTGCCCAATTCTGCGCCCGCCTCGCCATTGTTCCCCTGCCTGAGCCCAGCCGTGCAGCCACTGGGTCAGCTCATCTCATTGAGGGCCTTCCACTGTACCAAGCATGATGTCCTTCTCCTGGGACTGGTCTCTGCTGGCAACATGCTTAAAGTATGTAAGACAAAGTCTTGCCATCCTTGCCACTAAAGAGCACTCTGGCCATACTTGCAAGACAGATTTTTCTGGTCTTTTTAGCAGTCCCACTTTCTCCTCCTGTACCATGACTCAAATGCCCAACTTTCACATGCACGAAAAGCGATGGAGAATAGCAGGGCTTGGGGTAAGCCCACCTTCGTCCTCAAGACAGCATCTTGCCTTTCAATAGTCGACAGAGATCCTGTGCAGATTTACCTAATGCAGTGTGCCATCTCCCCTCATGACTGCTGCTTCCATGAGCACTGATTGTGGATGCAAGGAAGACAAAGCCCTTGGCATCGTCAGCCTTGTCATCATTTATTGTGATGTTATCTATTGGCCCAGTTGTGAGGAACTGGATCAATAGTGTCTAATGCTCATGGGAGCCATTTGCCAGAGTGAGTTTGAACCGCCAGCCTCTTTTGGGTAGCAACAGAGCACTTGTCCATGGTACCACCGGGCTCTGTACCTTTACTAGGGGAGCCATATTGGAGACCACATCTACCTTCATAAAACCAGCAAACAGAACAACAAAGCATAAATCCTACTTTAACGTCAGACTCTTCGCTCCTCTCTCCAGAACTATCATCCTCTGCCGAGATACCACTCTTCTCAGAAAGGACTCTGCCACTACACATGGATTTTTGACTGCTCCAAGGACCGAGGTAGGATATGCTGTGCTAAACTATGCCAATAATAAGTTTGCTGCTTCCCGACGCTGTCGCTTAAGTATAATTTTGTATGAGTTAAGGAGCCCTAGTGGTGGCAGAGTGGGTTATGCCTTGAACTGTGAATCTATTCCCTTAAAATGTTGCCGTCATGAAAACCCATGATGTAGGGTTTGCTATAGGAATCAGCTTGATGGAGATGAGAAGGCACTCTAGTGTCTGTATGGGGTGAGCGTTGGACTACTGACGGCAAAACTGGCAGTTCAAGCCCTCCAGCCCTCCCATCAGGGAAAGATGAGATTGTCTGTTCTCGTAGACACATACAAACTCTCAGAAACTGTATAGAGAGAAGCTACGAGTCAGAATCAGCTCGATGCCTGGGGAGTTTGGCTTGGTTTGGAAGGTTGGCTGTCTACCAACTAACTGCAGACCCCTTGCTTGTCTCCCCCATGGAGACATTTCACAAATGCTTAGCCTGTCCGAGGACTTCTAAATTATCATCTGCAGAGTCTTTAATGGACCCAGAGCTAAAGCTCTGCCAGTTGTGAGGGTGCATCTTAGCTCTTTGGATTATTGACCTAAATGACAGCAAGAGAAATGGAGATAACCTGGGAAATTCTAGCCTCCTGGACATTGGCCAAGGAGAGCACTGTTAAACAGTCATGATGGCTCTAGAAACCTCTGAAGACAGATCAGTCAACCATGGTGACTATTTAGCAAAACTACTGTAATCGCTGTTCTGGTTCCCTGGCTTTTAAAAATCCCAGGCTAAGAAGAGGTGTGGTCGTTTCCCTGTTCCACACCTGCTGAGAGGAAGGAGCCCTTCCCATTGACATTATACAGCTCAGTTTGTAGCCTGGACTAAATGTGAGTGTAGTTTCAAGAACTAGTTCTTTCTTGACAATAAAAATAGCAGCTATATTTTTAATATAAAGGATCTTTTCATTCTTTTGTATAGCTAAGGGCACCATTGATAACTATTCTTTTGTATGTGTGGGCATCACTGCTCTCTGGTGGTCCTGGGAGCTGCCCAGCGCTGCTCCTGAGAGCTGTCGCTGGATTTGAACCACCAAGCCTGTGGGTCGCAGTCCTGCACTAAACCACTTACGCCACCAGGGTTCAGCCCCATTGATAACTATTCTTATTGCCATGATTAATTAGCATGCTAATTGACCTAAAAAGGTGGACCCAATCAAGGGCCATGTAAACTAAAGAAATCCAAGCCAGTCTCCTTCGGCAGTGTTGTCAGGGTAGGACTGTGTGCCCTGTGATTTTCACTGGCTGGCTTTTCAGAAACAATCTCCAGGCCATTCTTCTAAGGCACTTCTGACTGAACTTGAAGTGAGCTTGAACCTCCAATCTTGGTTAGCAGCCAAGCAGGCTAACCTTCTATACCACCTGGGGACTCTGAAAAGTATGCCTAAAATGAAACCAAACTCACTGCCATCACCTCAGTTCTGACTTCTAGCAGCCCTCCAGGACATCGGAGCACTGTTCCTTAGGTTGTGCTGGACTGTAAGTCTCTTATCAGGGCACATGGCCTCATCCTTTCCCCATTGAGCAGCGGCTAAGATCGAACCACCAACCTTTGGGTTAGCAGCCAAGTACTTATTTCTAAGAGCCATATCCTATCCTGTTAATTGAAAATGCATTTTATGATTATTTCAGATTCAGTGTTTAAGTAAGCATAACATTCACTGGGATTTGGGGTAAAAATTCAAATAACCTAGAAGTGTTCTTTGGATTCCATCGCCTCTGAGTTTGATACATGCAGTGGCAACTCACCCTCTGGCTGTAACCGCCCCATTGGAGATCGGTGCAGAAAGGGACTCGTTTATTCTCTAGGTGCTTAGCGAATGCCTAATGTGCACCAAAGGCCCTGCTGGGTGCTGTGAACAGACAAAAGTGAAATGAGATCTGTGCTGTCACAGAGCTTTGAGAAAGCCCTGGAATATCCTTAGCACACAAATGGGAGAAGAGAGACACCCAGAGCATGGCCCCTGCTATATGCCCGAGAGGGGAACCCTTTCAAGGTAGCTGATCAAACACAGGCAGGACCAGGAAGAGTTGAAGCCTAGTTTACAAAACTCAGTTAACACAATTTAACCACCATCTGCCCGAAAGCAGTGATTCTCGAACTTCCTCATGCCGTGACCCTTTAATATAGGTTCTCATGATGTGATGATCCACCAGCCATCAAATTATTTTTTGTTGCTACTTCATAACTGTAATTTTGCTACTGTTAGGAATTGTACTGTAAATATCTGATATGTGGGATGTATTTTCATTGTTACAAGTTGAACATGATTAAAACAATGATTAATCACAAAGTATGTAGTTATATATTGTGAAATATCCATTTCTAATGACAAACAAATGACATTTTGTCTTGAAACATGGTGTAGCATGGGTAACAGTCCACACCGGGTACTCTTACATGGGCATATCTGCATGTGGGCGGACCTGCCTGGATAGAGAAGCAGTGTTGATTCCTAAGATCATCAGAAATAAGTGTTTTCCGATGGTCTTAGGTGACCCTTCTGAAAGGGTCGTTCGACCCCCAAAAGGGTCAAGACCCACAGTTTGAAAACTGCCCAGTCTGATGCTTCATCAGACAAAAACAAACATGATTGACATCGCCAAGTTGATACAACTTCACCCCAGGAAAGCAAGAGTGAGTTTTCAAGTGTGCCATTCTTACTGCCTGCTTCCAGGTATGTCTTTAGAGACAAGTGCAAAGAATGGGGGCTGTGGCCACCTTAACTCCCTTCTGCTCAGTCTCCCCTGTCTCCACCTCTGACCTCTCTTCGCAGATGCTCTTCTTTGTGGTTATCTTTCCCGAGGTTCTCATTCATAAAGAAGGAGATATGAAGATGAATTCTTACTTGTCCCCTTCATAAGGTTAATGTATGGTACTCCTTCCACAGCAGTGAAAAGCAACAAAACAAAACAAACAAACAAACAAACCCTACCTGACTGCCATCGGGCCTGTGCCAGCTCCTCGTGACCCTGTAGGACAGGGTAGAACTGCCTGTGAGTTCCTGAGACTGCCTGTTTAGGGAAGGAGAGAGCCCCATCTCCCTCCCACAGAACAGCTGGTGGTTTCAGCTGCTGCCAGGGTGGATCCCAGTCCACAGGGTAGCCACTCCGCCACCAGGGCACCTGAGTGCTATACAAGGGAGCTTCCAAAAGTTTGTGGGAAAATGGAATTGAAAGATAATGGACTTTGGGGACTCCCTTTGTATTTAATCTAACCAAATCAAGATCAAGAGAGCCTCTTCATTTTTTTTTGACATTAACATTTTGAGAGTAGTCCACTGTATGGGTGTGCCACAATTTTAGTAGTCCCGTGAGCAGGAGCACCCTTCTCTGCTGAGAGTGCCTGGCTGCACCTGCACTGATGATGCAGGTACTGTGGTTCCACGTTCCTCTTTGGAGGCTGGAATTTGGGTGAACCCCTCGCAGGGGTGCCTCTTCCCCAGCCCTCCATATGAATCCTGGCACTCCCTCCATCTCTAACCAGCTGGTAGACAACGTTTCCTACGAGGAGAGGCCCCCCAAGATTTTGAGTGAGGACTGAAGCAAGTCCTGTGTGGCCAGTGTCTTGATTCCTGTGCACGTAGCCACACGCGCCTCCTCCCTGTGTGGATTTTGTTCTCGCTCCTCCACCAGCTCAGTCAGCTCACTGCCTTCCAATTGATGCCGACTCGTAGCACTGCACTGGGGTAGAACTGCCCTCGTGAGCTGCCCAGATGAACAGTTTACAGGAGTACAGAGCCCTGTCTTTTTCCCCCTGAGGAGCGGCTGGTGGATTTGAACTGCTGACCTTGCAGAAGAACATTCCACCGAGTAACCACTATGCTGCTGTGGGAATAAAGGTCCGCTGAGTCCTTCTAGTGAATTAGGGAACCTGGGAGTGGCCTTGGGCATGCCCGCCACAGTCTGCTTGCAGAGATTTGACTCGTCTGTCTGCAGTCTGAGTGGTGAATGATACATGCGGTTTTTGTCATTGTGTTCTGACATACGCCTGGGTGCTGTTGTAAAATTCGCACTGTCTACACAGTGGCTTAGTGTTTACCTCTGACAAATAGGGACAGCACGAAGCCTGCAGGGTATCTAATGGCTTCATTTCATTCTAACTCTCTAACTGCCCTGGATCCTCTCATTGTCTGTCGATAGGCAGACCTCCTGTCTTAATTTCCTGTAACTTGATTGTTAGATAGGTGGATTAGCTCAATCGCTTTGGATTCACCACCATAGAATGTAAGTTAGGCAGTCTGATATGCACTCAGTGTGCACCCATCCAGATTCCTCCCTGGACATAGTCCTGGAAACTTCATAGTGGGGGCACATTTTGGCCACTGGAGTATGTCGGGGGCCATTATTTATTCATCCATCACTATATCCTTGTCTTTTTTAAGCAACTCTGTCTCATGAATTTGAGTGGGAGGAGCCAGTTTTCCTAAAAGCCTAATCCCCTTACCGAGGCGCCTTCCTGGTGCAGGACTAAGCAGTTGGCTGCTAACCCAAAGGTCAGCGGTTTGAAACCACCAGGCTCTCTGTCGAAGAAAGGCCTGATCCTCGGCTCCCGTCCAGACCACAGCCGTAGAGACCCGCTGGGGCAGCTCTTCTCCATCCTGTGGCATTTCTGTGAGTGGGAGTTGACCTGGTAGCACATAGCAACAGTTGCAGCAACAACTTTTGGGGGGGGAATCATGTGAGAAAACTGGGACCTTCACCCCTCGGTTGTTTCCTACTAAATAAGACAAATCTCTCTCTGGTTTTTCCCTCTCTTTGCTTTAGAACTATGATACACATTGTAAGGAAGTATTTTATGGAAAAATGTGGACTTGAGCAACTTTTTAAGATTAGGCAAGATACTTTCACCTCCCAACAATGCCTTTAGAAAAGAAGAACTGTTGTGGAGAAGATGACGTTTTCACATAAGCTTAAGCTGGAAATGTTGGCTAAGAAAATGTACGCACCTCTGTTCTGTCAATGAAAAGTAGACTCAGATGGAATGTATTTGCCCTGAGTTGGAATTGACGTGGTGGGAACAGCCATAAGAATGTGTGTCCTAGAAGCCCCTCTCTGGTGACACAAATATAGGTCAGTGCTCAACTACTAAACGGAAGAGTAGCCATCTGAATCTGTCCAGAGGACCCAGGAACACCACAGAAGAAAGGCTTGGTGATCTACTTCCACTGATCACAGCCCTTGAAACCCCTGGGTCATGCAGCTGTTGGCTGCCAGGCACATGCAGTGGTCCTCTGAGTCAGAATCAGCAGCTTGGCAACCATTCTTGTTTTGTTTTGCTGTATGGCTACTGGTCATACTGGAACCAGTATTAGGATGTATCTTATTTAGTGAGGGGAGAAAGAGGGGGAAAGAATCCATCAATTACAGTTGTACCCCTTCAGTTTTTAATATTAAATATGATGGGTTTGGGACTAGTCCAAGAACTTCAAAGGTAACATGCAACATGCCTTCAAAGCTTACTCATTTTCTTTTACCTATAACAGGTGGGTTAAGGGCTCCGTGTTGGACTGTAAAGCACAGGTCAGCAGTTCAAAACCAGTAGCCACTCCAGGGGAGAAAGATGAACCTGTCTGTCTCCTAAAGAGTTACTCTCTTGGAAACCCCCAGAGGCAGTACTTCCCTGTCCTAGAAGGGCATCATGAGTTAGAGGTGACTCATGCCACTGAAGGGTTTTGTTGTCATCCTCGTTACAACAGGTCTGTCTGAGAAGATGGACCCAAGAGCAGCAAGAGCAACCACCACAGATGCTCGTAGCTCATACATGGTCTGAGGGCACAATACATTTCCTCCTTTGTAGAACAAATAACTACAAAACAATGGAACCATAGCATGTTAGAAGGGAAGCAATATGGGTTAGAGAATTCACAGGAAACACAAACCCAGACTGCCTTATTTTAGATTTCTGGCTTCCTTGGTGGCTTAGGCATACGTGCTATCTTGAAATTGAAGACAGCCTGTAGTACAGTGGCAAAATAAACACCTGGGACCAGTGGTGCTGTCTCTATTTATAGCCGTATTTGAGGGTGGACTCCTTCATTTCTGAAATACTTGTCCTGAGGTGTGGCCATCAATGATTCGTTACTGCATTTTTAAAAAACTGACATGCATGTAAGTATATCCATTTTTCTGTCCTTGAATGTGACCCAGTGGATGAGTCAGCCCTCCGCTCCCCTATAAAAACCCTCTTCTGCCTGAGATCAGAATTAGTGACTCATTGTGCTTTAGTAGTATGTTATTAATGAATTCACCAGAGAGCTAACTCTCTTGGGAAAACAAGCAGCAGGCAACATGCATGACAATATTTAGTTCCCGCTCCCTCTGACAACTCTGGTCTCCGATGATTACCTTTTGCATTGAAGCTGTTCTTCAGAACCCCAGAGGAAACATAACACGGCCTCTGTGTTTGAGCTACAGGTGATCCGTGTATTCTGTGCTTAAGGGCTGTGCCCTTTGAGCAAGCCGAACTTAAAAAGAATCATCGAAGGAGCCTTTTCTGACCGGGAGGTGGGAAGGTACCGGGTGAGGTTTAAGCAGGAAGTCAAGAGTCTAGTGTTGGGAGGACGCACGGCTGAATAAATATCTGCTGTGTACCTGAGCCTCTTGCCCTTCCTGCCCAACTCTGACAAGTTACTAGGCAACAGGATGATTCAGACGCTCACTACAGTGAAATGCCATTCTCGATTTTTCCAGGAAATGCCTCTTACAAGTGACTGAGGGCGGGGCTGAGGGATACACATTACACAAGCACTGAGGGCATCAGATGACTCAGAGCTCCTGGCTGTATGTCAATTCATGTGTGGAAGGAAATCACCTGCAGGCCAAACAGACTGCTGCCTCGCTGGAAGCTGTGGGGAGGGAGGCTGAAGGGAGAGAAGGTGGTCTATTTTTCTCCCAAAGGGGAAAAGAACTCCATAGTGGACTATTTTTCCCCAAAAGGGGAAGATCTTTCTCCTTCCTTCCTTCCTTCCTTCCTTCCTTCCTTCCTTCCTTCCTACTCTTATCACAATCCTTCCATCCATTGTGCCAGTCACATCTGTACATTTGTTACCATCATCGTTCTCAAAACCTGTGCTTTCCATTTGAGGCCTTGTCATCAGCTCTTCACCCTCTCCCCCTATTCTCCCTGCTGTCCCCCTTCTTCATGAACCCTGGATAATTCTATCTCCCTCACCCACTTTTCTGTTGTCCATCCCCCAGAGCAGGGGTTATATGTAGGTCCTTATAATTGGTTCCTCCTTTCTATCCCATCTCCCTTCCACCCTCCTGGTATCACCACTCTCACCACTGGTCCTGAAGGGATCATCTGTCCCGGATTCCCCATGTTTGTGGTTCCTATCTGTACCAGTGTACATCCTCCGGTCTAGCTGGATTTGTAAGACAGAATTGGGATATGATAGTCGGTGGGAAGGAGGCATTTGCAAACTAGAGGAAACCTGTAGGCTTTGTTTTGTTTTTCCCAAGGATTATATTGGGGGCTCTTACAGCTCTTATAGAATTCCATACATCATTTGTATCAGGCATATTTGTACAAATTGTATGTTTTATCATTGTTACACTGCACCCTGATTGGCGCGTCTCCTCCCCGCAACCCTTCTATAAGGGGATGTCCAGTTGCCTACAGATGGATCTTGGGATCCCAATCTGCACTCCCCCTCATTCACAATGATTTGATTTTTGTTCTTTGATGCCTGGTACCTGATCCCTTCGACACCTCAGGATCACACAAATTGGTGTGTTTATTCCACATGGGCTTTGTTGCTTCTGAGCCAGATGGCTACTTGTTTACCTTGAAGCCTTTAGGACTCCAGGCGCTATATCTTTTGATAGCTGGGCATCATCAGCTTTTCTCACCACATTTTCTTATGCACCCACTTTGTCTTCTGCAATTGTGTTGAGGAGGAGGTGAGCCTCATGGAGTGCCAGTTTAATAGAACAGAGTGTTCTTCCAATGAGGGAGTACTTGAGTACTCCATGGCTCTTAAGACAAAGCACACAGACAAATACCTTGCTAGTTGTAAATGGAGGGGAACCATCAGCAACAACCAAGCTACTCTCATGGCCATCGAGACAGTACTGACTGGTGGTGATCCTCTGGGACAGGGCAGGGCTGTCTCCCTGGGTTTCTCAGACTGCAAGTCTAGGAGAGTGGAATTCATTACCATCGTGACCCCTGTGAGTTTCCCAGACTGTAACTTTACAGTCTTTGTCCTGAGGAGCTATAGGTGGGTTATACTGCCGACCACGTAAGTCACAGCCCATGCGTCACCCCTGCAAAACCTGGGCTCCAAATGTGGTTCCAGACTGCTCAGTTCGCAGTTGGCAGCTGCTGTGTGACTGGCATGCCACCAGGACTCCTCAAAAATACAGTCTCCAAACATGGAAAGCCAAACTCCATGCCATCACTCTGTTGATGTCAGCTCAGAGATCCTAGCAGACAGGGCAGAACTAAGCCCCGGGGTGTCTGAGGGTGTCTGAGGCTGTACGTGGTGAGGGAGTTCTCCTGCAAAACTTAGCCTAAGGACTCGGATCATCAGCAAGACCGCACCGTGGCTACGAGCTCGCCTTCCTTGCTTTGAGCCCCACCTCTGCCAGGTGCCAGATTTCTAGGTTTCACTTCCTCATGCCCCAAATATAGGGGCGTGATCGTAGCACACACCCCATAGACTGTTTGTGCAAGGTGACAGGTTCCGCTCTAGGGGAAGTAGTAGCTTTAGCCCAGAGGTAACTCCCTTAAAAGGGGAGGCAGACCTAGTGAATGAAGAAAAACCTAAAGTGAGAACTTCAAAGAACTTGTTAGAGTGTCGGTTGAGAATAACAATTGCGTCATCTAAGAGACTTTTCGCAGGGCATGCTCTGAAAATGATGTTCAACAGAGATGAGGTGGTGGCTTACCGGTCTCTAAGTGCAGGGCATGCCACCAGGGAGGGCACTGTGGGTGGAGATTCTAAGTTACCTATAATATTCTCTCTACTAGAGCAAGGTTTGTGGACCTTGGTGTAATTATTTATATATTCTTTGTTAAATACCCATTTATCAATGGATGGGGACACACTAAAAAAGGCACCTAAAGTAAAGGGGCCCGCAGGCGGCACGGCATTTTTAGGTAGCAGAGTTCTAGTTGTGGTCGTCGTGGTTCGTGCTCACCTGGCATTGTTAAAGGTTAGCCGCTGGAACGCCCCGTGGCAGGAAGGCGTGGCCCTCGTCGAGCAGTTCTTCCGTGTCACCTGGGCTCCCTGTGCTTCCGTCCGTCAGTGCGGATGGCGGTGGGTCCGTTTCGCTCTGAGCTCCTAAGTCATCCTTACGTAGACACATGATTAAATGCATGTTTTGACAAGGAAGTGTCCCCGAGGGCTGTTTTGGAGAAGGGTGAGATAGTGTCAGTCTCTTTGGGGACATGGGCTGACACGTTCGCCCGCAGCCTTGCCAACGCCTGGTGCCAAGGACTTGGCCAATGGCCAGCGGCCCCGAAGCGGGTCAGGCTTGGACTCTGCCCTTGCGTGGCACCCGACCTAGTGGAGGGCGGAGCCCTGGGGGAGCAATGCCAGGTGCAAGACCAGCGGAGGTGTAGCTGTCTAGGTAAGCGGAGAAATTCATTCCTTTAAGCACTCGGTCTTCTAAATGTTCTTTCATTTCTTCCCTTTGCAGGGAGAGCAGCAGACTGGCCAGGAGGGTGGGGTTTGGGGGTTGCTGCTTGTTGGGCTAATGGACTGGCAGTACCTGCATGGCGTGCCCTATCGATTCCGTGCTGCTGTGAAAGGGATGTGATGCGATCAGGGACTTTCTGAAGGAAATAAAGGACATCAGATTTTTCCGTCTTTCTGAACTGCTGCTTCTCTTGTCGGAAGTGGGTGGAGGAGACTCGGAGGACGTTGTTTTCCAAAGAATGACTTATGAAGAGGTCTAGGGTATTGGTTCTTGGGGTACTCACTCACTCACTCACTGTCATCAAGTGGACGCTGACTTATAACAACCCAGTAAGACAGGACAAAACTGCCCCTGTGGGTTTCTGAGACTCAACTCTTCATAGGAACAGAAAGCCTCATCTTTCACCTGATCATCTCAGATGCTAGTCCTTGTAGTCCCTTCTTAGAAACTGTCGCTGGTGCTGATGTGGCATCAAGAGAAGTGAAAGACAAAAGACCAATAATAATGTTAACTGTAAAATTATCTGACGTTTCGGTCACAGGGAGGAGATGGGCCCGTTAAAGGACAGTGTAGTAACAACAAAATATGCATATTTCCTCTAGTTCTCAAATGCTTCCTCCCACCCACTATCATGCTTCCGGTTCTACCAGAAAAGTCTGGCTAGAACAGGGGATGTACACTGGAGTTGGAAACATGGGGAATTTAGGATAGATATTTCCTGAGGACGAGTGGTAGAAGTAGTGATACTAGGAGGGTGGAGGGATGGTGGAGCAGAAAGGGGAAACCAATTTCAGGGATCTATAAATTACCTCCTCTCTGGGACATGGCCAACAGGGAAGTGAGTGAAGGGGCACATTGGACAGTGTACGATATGAAATAGCAATTTGTAAACTATTAGAAGTTCATGGTGGGGAGGAAGGAAGGGAAATATGGGGAGCTGGAACTGAGGGCCTAAGTGGAGGGAGGATGTTTTGAGAGTGATGATGGCCACAAGTGTGCAAATGAGGCCTGCATACAACTGATGTATGTATGGATCGTGAGGAGAGTTGTATGAGCCCCCAATAAAAGGATTCATTTTTTTAAAAAGGGGGGAAGGGGAAAGAGAAGATTATACCAAGGGCTCAATTGGAAAATATTTGGAAATGAATTTGGTAGCATGTGTGCAAATGTGCTTGATACAGATGATGTATTGAATGTTATAATAGCTCTAAGAGCCCCCGATTAAATTGTTTAAAAAAATTATCTGACTTTTCTTCAAATTACAGCAACTCACTGAATTTAGTTTTGAAGTTAGGTTCTCTGCTTTATAAGTCAGTTCTGATGTATGATCTATGATTGCTTTTTATGATCAGTATCTTTTCACAATATTGCCGTTATTTGCCACTGAAGTTAGCACAAAAATGCTGACTTGAGTAGGTCAGTAAACAGGGACAGCCGGTGTCATCAGTTGCCCCCGGTGCTTGTGAAAGTTGGACGTTGAATAAGAAAGACCAAGGAAGAGTTGGTGCGCTTGAAGTGTGGTGCTGGAGAAGAACGTGGAAAGTACTGTGGGAGTTGAGAAGAGCAAAGAAACCTTCTCTTGGGCAAAGTACAGCCTGAATAGTCCCTAGAAGCAAGAATACACTTTGGACGTGTGATGAGGAAAGGCCCATGCCGGAATACAGGGGCCTCATGCCTGCTCAAGAGACGCCCTGTGCAAAAGAGGCAGACCATGCCTGGCACAAGGAAGGAAAAGTACAGTTGTGGATATGGATGTGAAAGCCTGTGTGTTTTGTTCTAAAGGAGAAGAGTGCGTTGGGCGAAATGCAGTCTTCTTCTAAGGGTATCCTTCATCTGCCTCTGATCCCTGTGGTCCTTCTTTGTGTACACACACACACACACACACACACACACACTAATGGTGTCATGTTGACCTCACTTTTGAAAATGGGCACCTCTTAGACTTACTGCGTTCGATCATGTTGTGCTGTGGCTTAGTGGCCATTGTTTTGGTTCCAACTCCTTGCTTGCTTTGTGTGCAGAGTAGAAGAACCCCATAGGGTTTCCCAGCACCTCTGGATGTGATCAAACTGGTCACCTGTTGGCGAAGAGTTGAGTGCTTAGCAATGGACTCTACTTAGGAACTCCTTCCTTACAGGGGCTATTTCAGAAATAGTCGTTAAAATTTTTTTTCTCATTTTGTAAGCTGTTACATGTTTTCTTTTGAGAACCCTTTCATTGTGGAGTAGGCAGGGGTGTACAGCTCAGAAGAGCCCTGGTGGCGTAGTGATGGTTACGAGGTGGCTGCTAATGGCAAGATTAGCAGTTTGAAACCATCAGTCACTCCGAAGGGAGAAAGACCGAGCTTTCTACTCCCGGAAAGAGTCCATTTCAGAAAACCCAAACACCCACAGGGGCAGGCAGTCCTAGAAGGTCGCTGTGAGTGGGCATCAACCTGGTGGCCGTGGATTTGGTTGTTTTGGGTTTACACCTCAGGTGATCAGTTTTGTAGTCAACACTTTAAACCACTTATCAAACTCCATGACTTACTGTGCCCCTACCACCCCAGAAACCCTTCCTTGGTTGATCCTCTTCCCTTGTGTGAAATACTGCCTTTCACCCAAATGAATATTTGCCAGCCCTCTAGATTCAATTTTCCTCTTTCCCACCTCCCCATAGCCATGAAAGTTTGGGGGGATTTTCTTGGTATGAAAACCTTTATCTTGGATTTCCCCTTATAACTTTGGTGTGGTACGATATTTATCCTGTCATGATTGACTAATGCCACTCAACATAATGTCCTCCACGTCTGTCCATGACAGGAGATGCTGCACAGCTTCATTATTCTTTTGCGATGTGCAATATTCCTCTGTGTCTGTGTATCAAGGTTTACTTAGCCATTTGTCCACCGATGCATGTGTAGCTTCTGTGTATTCTCCTGCTTCTGTGGACAGTGCTGTGATGAACATGGGTACACAGGTAGTGTGTGCGCTTTGGCTCTTCTTTGGGGTTTATACCTGGGGAAAAGGTGGCTGGATCACATGTATTTCTACTTCCAGGTTTTTGAGGATGCATTCTCCACTGAGGCTGCACATTTTTTTTGGTTGTCAGAGGGTTCCGAGCACTCCGCCTCCTCTCCAGCATTTGTTGTTCTGGGTGTGCGTGCGTGTTTGTGACTGCGCTTTCAGGGCCAGTGTGCGAGGGCATCCCATCTTTGGTGGGCATGGCACCTCCCAGATGACTGCTGAGTGTGAGCGTTTCGTCATGTTTGCCACCTATGCCATGTCTTCTTTGCTGCACTGTCGGTACATGTCCTCTGCCCAGTGTTCAACAGCACTATTGGTCTTTTTCTGGTTGAGATGTTACAGATGTTAGGGATTAGTGCCTTGTCTGATGTATTGTTGCCCCTGATTTCCACTCCCCAGCCCCAGTCGGTGGGCTCTCTTTTTTAACTCTTGTGGAAGTCGGTTGATGCACATACGTATCTTATTTTTTGACGGTACCAGTGATCCATTTTGTTGTTTGCTCTCCCTGTGGTTGCCTTATGTTTGGTAGTGTTCGTGCCCTCCATGGGGCCCTTAAGTTTGTCCCTATAATCTCATTGATGACTGTTATAGTTCTATGATTTCCCTTCGGTCCTGCATTTATCCTGAGCTTGTTTTTGCGTGGAGGGTGAGATATGTGCCCTGTTTGATCCTTCTGTAAATGGATATCCAGTTTTGCCAGTGACATTATTTAAAGAGACTATCTCATTTCCTATAAATACATTCTATCCCCTTGTCTAAGATCAGTCGTCTGTCGGTGTATGGATTTATTTCTGGGTTCATTTCGGGCTCTGTACCAGCCCCAGACTGTTTGAGCACTGTGGCTGTGTAAGAGGTTTCGAAGTAGGGAATTGAGAGGCCTACTGCTTTGTTCCAAAGTAGTCCTTTGTTTATCTTGGGTGTCTTTCCTCTCCACACAACGTTGGTCATTAGTGTTTCCCATTTCTTAAAAGAATAAAGCTGCTACATACTTTTTTTTCTTGGAGCAAGACAGAGTTCTCTGAAATCTTTTTAAACATAGCATTTGATAGCCTATGCATATTTTAAGCCATCTCAAGGCATGGGGTATAGCCAAGTGCTTTATTTATGTAGAATCATCAATGGAAATTAGATTTAATGAGAATATGGAATTACACTGGCTTGCTTCTTGTCGTTACTGAGCGTTAAGTGTGTGGCATTTCCCTGACTGCCTCTTGGCATTTTGTTCAGGTTTAGAGCAAGCGCTGCTTTTAATCACCCTGTCTCTCTCTAAATGTGCTTTAGCCTGTAGACAACTATCTCACATCCTTTACCCCCAAGGACAAACCAGTGCTGCGTCAAATAGGCTTAACTGCTTCATTGATTTCCTACTAAATGGAGCGCCAGGCATTGTCAAAGGCTGCTTTTCTTGTTAAAAAGCCAACTCCACTTTTTAAAATTTGGGGTCAGGGTTTGCATTTAGATATTCCATTCCCCCTCACCCCCACCCATTCCCCCTCCTTTTACACTTGACTTTTCTTTTTCAGTTTTACTTCAATCTGGTGTTTGCTTTCACTAAACATCAGATGTTACTTCAGACTCTGATTTATAAAAGTCTTATTGCCTACTGGTCTTTCAACAACATGCCTTCTAGTTGGAAAGGGGAAAATAAAACAGGTGTTCTCTACAACCCCTGGAAGAAAAAGGAGGAGGCAGCCTTCCATTCTGGCTCCTCCTCAGTATTGAGGGCCAAATCCCCCACCCAAGACCCAAACTCAACTCATTTTTGACTCATAGCAACCCAGTAGGAGAGAATAGAACTGACCCTTTTAATTTGTTTTTTTTTGGGGGGGGGGGGCATCACTGCCCTCTGATGGGAGTAGGAGACCCAGCCTTGCTCCTGGAGTGCTGCTTCTGGATTTGAACCGCCAACCCTGTGGGCCGCAGTCCCACACACAACCACTACGCCACCAGGGCTCAACCCAACCCTGTGAGTTGTTGAGACCGCAGTCAATTCTTTAGGGGAGTAAAAAGGCCCGTCCTCCCAAGGAGAGGCTGATGGTTTCAAACTGCTGACCTTGCAGTTAGCATCCTTATCCCCACCAAAACTCCTTCCTCTCAGAACAGGCTCCTAGAAAGAATTCTGCCTTCTGCATTGGTTGTCCACTTATCTGCCTTCCTTCCACGTGTTCTCCAGTGAGGTTATCATTTGCTGCATGCTTAACTAGCAACTACTGCTTGTCTTGAGTTTGGGTAGTCTATTTCTTTAAATTCAGAAGAGTACATTTAAACTCCGACAACCTCCCCCCTTCTATGTATCCTTTCAACTCTAATGAGTATTTAATCTAAAACTCCTGAATTTACAATCAGATTGAATTCTGAGTCCCCATGAGATATCTGATAGCTTCAAGTCTATTGTCCTCACATAAGACACTTGCCCACTTTTCCCCTGTGATTATAACATTGTATCCTTGACCTTTTCTTAAAAGCCGCATACAGGTTAAATATTTCTTCATAAACCTCAGTGGGATGATCAATTAAGTAAAAGTCCATTATGGTCAGTATAATTAGAATAGTATCAATAATGTACACACACAATTTTGATTTATTAGACATGACGAGATCTCCAAGCAAGATCTATAATTGAGGAAGAATAGCATGTTCAGTGGGGCCTCATCTTACATTTGCAGAGGAATCGAGAAGTGCTTTTCCTGCTTATGGCTGCAGCAGGCAGAACATGGGTATTCTTTGCTTGGTGTCCTAATCCCAGCCCACCCCTCTTTTTTCTCATGAGTCCTCAGGAGCCCCGGTGGCAGAGTGGTTACGTCTTGGCCTACCGTCTGCAAGGTCAGCAGTTGGAAACCATAAGCCACTCCATGGGAAAAACATGTGGCTTTCTACTCCCGTAAAGAATCGCCCTCTCAACCAAACCAAACCAAACCAAAGAACTACCATCTCAGACACTCACGGGCCAGTTCTAGCCTGCCCTACCTTATGGGGTTGCTATGACTTGACATCAGCTCAAGGGCAGTGAGTTTGGGGTTTGATGAGTCTTCATTTTCAAAATGAAAACAACTGCTGCTCAGTTGTCCTTTGGGGCCATCAATCTGGCTCTGGATCACAGCAAGCTGGTGGACAGCGAATGAAGCATCACCTGTGCCCTCTGTCGGTCTAGTCAGGGACCTCGGCAGTCTGGTATTCCTTATTCAAACAATACTTCTGTGTGTGTGTGTGTGTGTGTGTGTGTGTGTGTGTGTCCGTGTCCAAAGCTAGCCTTTTTAAAAAATTGTCTTACATTTGCAGAATGTAAGCCCCATGAAGGAGTAACCATTTTGATGTCTCTCATGGAAAGCTTGAAGGTTGAAATCTTCAACCCAGAGGTTCCTTGGTGAAAATAATGGATGTCACAGAATTGTCTATGTTTCCCAAAAATGTGGAAGTAACTAATGTCATCTATATGTATTTTTATCACAGTTGACATATAAATTCATGTTCAGAAAGTTATGTTTTAAAAAAAAGTGTATTGTGGCTACCATCTGAGAAAGTCTCTGTTGGGATTGTTACCACCCTAGCAGATAGTCCATGCACAGCCTTCACTGTCAACCTTCAGGAGACTTACCTGGCTCCAATGTGTGGTTCTACAGGGTTGAAGGACTCGATGAGGGAGAGGACTGCTCTTAAGAAATGATTTCCCTATAATCAACTCTTATGTACTATGTCTGAAACAAACCAAGACACGCACACAATGGTGTTATCTTTGAGCCCAAACCAACATCTACTCACCTGTTCCCATCAGGTGAGGCAGTTTGGTACGAAATGCAGATCCCCAAGTCCTCTTTTGCAGGGGTTGTTTGTTTTGATATAGAGGCTTGTAAGGTTTAGAAAATCTGTATATGGAAGCATTTTAAACCATGTTCTGATTTCGGGGGGATTTTTGGTTAGTTCTGAGTTCATGATGTAATATTCTTAACCTGTGGCCCTCTGTCAGCAAAAAACTTTATAAGCAATCTAAAACTGACAATTAATTGACTTATTAAACCATGACTTTGAGAGAGTATGTGCACTATACATGAAATTATATACACCAGAGAGAGAAAATTTTAATTCGAATTCAATCTGTAAAAATTCATTAAAATATTACCAAATACAAGGAGACCAAAAAAATCATAACAATTTCAAGGTGACTCAGCTGCATCTACTGCCCATTTCCAAATTTGTAAAATTGTTTTTAGCAGGAATTCAGGGTTCTACAACAATAATTTCCCAAACACATATATTATCATTAATCAAAGCTGGGTGAAGACCTGATATAAATAAAACCAGATTTTAATTAGTACACATGTCTATAAGAATTGTATCAAAAACTCACCCCTTGGTATATGCCCTAGCGGATTGAAAGCAGGGACTCAAACAGATACATGTTCACTCATCTTCACTGTAGCTCATCATAATAGCCAAAAGACAGAAGCATCCTATGTGCTACCAACAGATGCATGGCTAAACAAAATGTGTTCTTGCTACACACCGTGGAACGTTATCCAGTCTGAGAGAGAATGAAATTCTGATACCATGGCATAGTTAAGCCCTGGAAACGTACTTTGTGAAATAATCCAGAAGCGAAAAACAAATAGCGTGTGATCGCAGTTGCATGAAAGTGCTAAAGTAGACATCATAGAGACAGAAAATAAACTAGTGGTTACCAGTTGAAGGCAGGTGGCCTTGGATAATAGAAAGTTATTCTCTGGTGTACTGATTTATACCTTTAAAATGATAATTTTTATGAAAAAATGACAATTTTTATGTTGACCAACAAAAAGCCAAACCCAAGCCCATAGCAAAAACACTATGCTGATGGATTAGAAACACAGGCCTGATTTCTAATCCTTTTAATTTGGGAAATATTACATATTACCTTCATAGTAAAAACACTCATGTTTCATATTCATAGTGAAAATACTCATGTGGACTAAGCCTACATCTCACTGATGGAAGTTCTCCTTATCTGACCTTTCTCATTTATCCCATTTATCTATCAGTTTGCCTTAGTGCGAGGACTTGCATGTCAAATGTCATGTTGGGTACAATGCTATTGGTATTTCCCTCACTCGAGCATCCCCACGGTGAACAGGTTTTAGCAAAGCTCCCAACCTAAGAGCAGATGAAGAAGGAGGAAGCGGAGGTCTTGATGTGTTGTCCATAGGATCCTTGTCTGGTTGGAGCCCACTAAGAGCAACAACATGTTGGATAAAAATGATGGCTTTGTGTTTTAAAACACAAGCTTCATCTATTTCGTGGATGCTTTAGTCTTCTGTTTCTGTTGTTTTTAGGTGCTGTGCTTTTGGTGTCAGTGCATAGCAACCCCATATCGAACAGAAGGAAACCCTGCCCTGGTCCAGGGATACCCTCAAGGTTGAGCCCAGCATTGCACGCACTCTATCAGTCCACTCCTTTGAGCTCTTCTGTGGTTTCCTGCTCTCCTTATCCAGGAACTATGCCTTCTCCAGGGGACTGGTCTCTCCTGATGATCTCTAAGTATGTGACATGTCTTGCCCGCCTCCCTTCTAAGTAAGGGGAATTCTGACTGTCCTTCCAACATCACTTACTTGATTTTTCTGGAACTCTATAATATATTCAATATCCTTAACCAGCACCATCAATCAAATGGATCTATTCTTTTTCAGTCTTTAGTCACCATCCAGCTTTTTTTCATAAGCATATGATAAGGCGATTGAAGATGCCATGGCTTGACGTTGGTACACTGTACTCCTCAGAGTGGCATCTTTGCCTTGTAACACCTTAGTGATGGTCATGTGCAGCAGATTGCCCAAATGTTTTATGTCATTTGAATTCTTGGTGGTTTATGGGTATTCACAGTAGATATCAGTAAAATGAAATCGTTGACAACTCTTTTCTCCATTTATTATGATGTGGTGTATTGATTCAGGTGTAATCCCTATCAAATATGGTAATTTTTGGTTTTTCCATCAGTAAGTGCTTTAAGTCCTCGTTTTCCACAGGTAAAATGAGTTATCTGCAAATCTCAAGTTGTTAATGAGTCGTCCTACAATCCTGACATTGTCTTTTCCTTCATATGGTCTGGCTTCTTGTTTTATCTGTTCAGCACACAGGTGGAATAAGTGTGGGTGAAAGGATACAACTTCGACATTCGTTCTTTCCTGATTGTAAACCCTACAGTGTCCCCTGGTTCTGTTTGAACAGCTGCCTCTTGGTCTATGTGTAGGTTCTACATGAGCCCAGTTTAGTGTTCTGGAATTCTCATTACTTGTAATGTTATCCATAAGTCATTATGACCTACACAGTTGGAGCATACCTTTGCATAGGCAATAAAGCTTGTCCTGCATTGGCTAAGAATCGAACCTGGGCCTCCCATACAACAGGGGAAATTTTTTTTTAAACAGGAGATTTCTATGTACCACTTTTCCATGGAGAATTGTGGAAATGCAGACATTTAAAAATATTTCCCCATCTTTTCCTTAATTGATAAAGATCATTGAAACTTCTTCACCAAACATTGACATGTTCTATAGGTACATTTTGGATACCAATTCCAATCACTTGCATTTCTTAGAATTTTCAGTGATGTTAAAAATGGAGCTTTGTTAGATTCAGGATTTAAATCTTAATTCTTATTAATAATCATTAATCATATACCGCTTTCTCATGAAGTCATAGCTTTATCTCTTGCTGTCTCATCAAAGTATTGGATTTGAATTGGGTAATCTGGATCAGTCTTCATAAGCCTAAACTTGGAGGGTATACATCATCATTCTTAGGTTCTGAACAGAAACCAATCTCTGAAGCCAAGAATAGGGACATTAGTGTAGAATAAGTACTTTGGGGTCTTATTTAACTATAACATGCAATTTAATTCTGAGAATAACTACAGCCAAATACAGTGACCTTAATTACTTATTGAGAGGTTGTTGTTTTTTGTAGTCTCATACTATTTGGAAGCAATCATTTCTTTTCCCAGTCATGCAAAAGCACGCCTAGAAAACACTGCTCTAAAAGGAAGCTGAAAATCGTATGTACCAGGTATATGTCGGGGGCGGGGGAGGCATTACACTCTTTAAGTTCCTACATGGGGCAAATCATTTGCACATGACTGCTGACTTAAAGATTGGGGGATTTAACGCACCCAGCAGTGTCCTAGAAGAGCAGGTCTGGAGGCCCAGCTTGCATAAAAGTTATAGCCAGGAAGCCCCTGTGCAGTTCTGCCCGGTCGCTCACACCTGAGGTCTCCATGAATCAGAGAATTAGAAGTGGAGATTTGAGTTTTCAAACCTCTCTGGGCCTGACTTGCTGTCTTCCCAAGCCTATGTCTGCTTTTCCTTAGAGTCAAAACAGCCTCTGTCTAGAAAAACCCTGCGTATTATTCTAGCCTCCAGGCTCACCCCTCACCTTGTCCTTCAGGCAAGGTCATCATAGGACCACTGCTGAATCACAACTGCTGATGAGACTGACCTACAGAAGGAACAGACCCTAGAATCTCCCTTCTTACATGTCCGGCGTCTTAATGTGATTATTTTTTTACTACTGGAAAACCTTCCCCTAAAAATCTCAGGCTATGTCAAGTCATCTCTTGGCATTGTTTTATCGGCATAGAGACCAAAATCCCAAAAGTAATAACCAATAACTCTGAATCTTCTATTAATATCACCATGGCTGTGTTAGTCCAGGTAGACTAGATAAACAAATTCATAGACACACATAAGGGTATAAGAAAGTTTTATATACAAGAGTAACTACATTAAGAAAACATCCCACCCCAGTCCTGTCCAGTCCAAGGTCAAAAGTCTGATATTAACACATATGTCTGATAACAATCTATAGTCTTCTGTCTCAAGAAGCAAATACAATGACATCAGGAGTCTCAAGAAACAGATACGATGACATCAGGACAATCACTGGCCAGTGGGTGCTGAGTCTTGTGTATACAGTAGTAGTAGAAGCATCTCAGCACTAACAGGGATCTTCTTGGGATTCTTCCAGTTTCCAGGGCTCAGGGTCTATCAGTATGCTGCCATTTGTCTTGTCAACTGCAATGTCTCCCAAGGACTTAGTCTGAGTCTTGTGTCTTGTCTGAGAGCATCTCTACAGGACTGACTGATTCTCTAACCTCCAAGAGGAAATACAGCTGGATTTCCCAGAATTCTCAGAGAAAGCCATGCCCACACAGAGGTCTCATTTGGCTATCTCCAGATTGACAGGCTAGACTCCACTCCTACACTCCCAGTGCTGAAATTGACATAAGAGTACATGACTGCCACAATGTCTAATTAATATCAAGATGTCAAATTCTAGAACTTAGACCTCTACAAGGAAACAGTGTGCAGAGCTAATGCAGGTGGCATTTCTCCAGAAGCATCGAGGGTTAGTAAGCTTCCTGTTCTCGTGATAGCCACGAAATGTACTAACCACAAACTCCTACAGAAGCTCTTTCTACACTCCCTGTCTTTGCTCCTTCCGCAAAGGAGGATTATGAAAGTCCTTTTTGTACATTCTAGGGTCATAGATTCATTTAGATTTTTAATTCTCAAAGGGGAATATTCTCTACCGAGGCTCTAGTAAGTCCAAGTGAAATTTCAAGAAGTTTTTTGTTTGTGTTAATACTGACCTCAGAGTCCTGTTTATGCTTTTCTATAAAAACATATTTTCCATATGTGAAATATATGTACATTTTGGTCACCATACCGTAGTTGGGGAAATCACTAAGTAGTTTTCTAAATATAATCTGAAGGGCATTGAATCCATGGGGCCATAATCATGAGGCTGTTTCAAAAGTGATCATCCCCTTTTTTACTTCTTTTCCTTGTTTTTGTCTAATGAGATAGTATTCTTCCAAATTTTTTGTTGTTGGTGTTTCTTTGGTTAGCTTTGTAATTCATTTACTTACAATGCACTCTCTAATAGCATTTAGGAAGTGTCAAGACATCTCTACTATCAGTTAGAAATTGTCATGAAGTTTGGGTAGCATAATGTTCCATGTCTAGCCTTTCCTATTTCCCTATGAGTAGCCACTTTTCTGAATAGGAAATACAAGCACCAACAGTATCAGACTGAAATACCAAATGGAATTTTTTAACCTGGGAAGAGGGAGGTAGGAACCTCTTCATTGGGAACTCTGTACAGACTCCTATTATAGAGTATTAAGTATTATTAATACCCACGGGAATCAGTTTCTAGGTTTGTAAATCTTTGGGGTATATAAAGAAAGCTAGGAATATGGTAGATAATGATCACTGTTGTTCAGTGGAACTATTTGATTTTGCCTCTCTGATGAGATGTTTATACTAAACAGATACGGGTTGCTTTAGTGTGATGAGTAAACATGGAGTAGGTAATGGCAAAAACATGAAATCGTTTTGTTTTATTCGCTTCTTTTCATTTTTTCATTAAACATCATTTTATTGGGGGCTTGTACATCATTTTTCACAATACATACATACCTTTAATGTGCCAAGCACCTTCACAGGTCTGCTGCTGTTATTTTTCTCCAAATATCCGCTTTCCCCTTGAGCCCTTGATATCAGCTTCCCATCCTTTCCCCTCTGTCCCTGCGCCTCACGCCCCCACCAACCCTCAATGCTTTATAAATTATTATTCTGTCATTTTTTTTAAAGTGACCCCAAATCTCTCTGGTACAGTTTCCTGGTTTTAAAACTACACAACCCACCGCCATCACGTCAGTTCCAACCCATGAGGACCCAGTGTAGGGTTTTCAGACTGCAAAGCGACAAGGAAAAGATAGCCTCCCTTTCCTCCCACAGAGTTGCTGCTGAGTTTGGAGCCCCGGCCTTAGGAGGCACAGTCCAGTGCCGATAGGAAGTCAGAAAGTCTGTGCGTAGTTTATCAAGAAGACGGAGCAGAACTCGCTCACCCCTAGCATTTTCATCTAAGGTCAGCTTTCCGAGCAGCCAGGTAATTCTCCGAGGCCAAATCCTACCTCGCCAAAATGGAGCCGGAAACAAGCGTGTCAGCCGACTTCTTTCTACTGAACACTGACCGTGCACGCAAAGAGGAAAGAACCGCGAGGGGAGTCTGAAGACATTCTGGACGCTCCGAGGATATGTCAGGCGTGGAGGCGGGGAAACGCCTTGGGGCAGGCATGCGCCAGCATTTAGGGACGGGTCATCTGGAGTAAGCTCTGTCTCTCACCTGCCATGCCCAGATGTAACGTAGATTCCAACCGAAATCCAAACACTTGTTTGAAAGCTGCCCCTGTCTTGGACCTCGTTGGGGCAGGGGCTGGCGGACTGTCCATATACACACATCTGGCTGTCTTTCACCTTACGAAATGCACCCCATTTGCTGCCACACTCGTCAAATGGCGCCCCCCTCGCCTTCCACCTCGTTATGATTCCTCCCCGACGGAAAGCGTGCCCTCACCCTCAGGACGGTCAGTTCACGCGTAACCTTTCTTTCCGTTTCACTGGCCTCTCTCCTGATCACCGGAATCCTCTACCAATCTGGTAGGGCGAATCCAGCCACTTCTAAAACGCTGATGCTGTTAGGTGCAGATGAGTCGGCTTCATCCCGTGGCAACCGCACCACAACAGAAGGAAACACAGCCTGCGCCTGTGCCATCGGCACAACACAACTGTGCTGTTGGGGTTTATTGTGGCAGCCGACCGGGGCAGTCCACACCGTGAATTGGTTGAAAGCAAAAACAACTGACAGCTAAGATGTACTTCAAAGTCAAAGTTTCTGATGGCCACGTCAGGTCTGCTCACGACAAGGTTTGCGGTTCAAACCCACCAGTGACTACTCAGGAGGAAAACGAGGCTCACCTGCCCCGGGAACGGTTGATAGTCTCCAAAAACCTGGGGTACCAACAAGCACAGATGTGGTCATATAAAAATTTGCTGTTAACAGACAATTACACATAACTCGTGTTGAGACAGCATGCTACAAGTTGCACTTCTTCTCATTTTTCAAAGACTTGGTGGTAAGAGTCTTTCGCATCGTTTCCAAGTGCTTCTGATGTAAGAGCCCTATGAGTCTTAGGCACCCTCCTCTCTGTACGATATTCATTTCAAGGAGGCCAGACCCTCACAACAACTTAACGTCTAACATCTTTCATAAGGAAAAGCTAAAAGGACCTTGGCTGCAGCAGCAAATTTGTAGACTTGGGATATCTTAGCAAAATGTGATTTCTATTGCATGTCTGAGGTTTATTTATTCACTCCACTGCCATCCAGACAATGCTGACCCATCGTGACCCCACCGGACAGAATAGACCCGTCCAGTGAGTTTCTGAGACTCAGGGGAACAGAAGACCTTGTCTTTCTCGTGAGGAGTTGCTGGTGGTTTCAAACCACTGACCTGTGTTTAGCAACCCAACACAGAGCTACTATATCACCTGGACTCTGGTGGTTTATTAGTAACCTTAATTTTAGAGTATTTGGGGTATAATTAACACATTCCATAGTTCTTCTCATAGGAGAATCATTTTTAAATAAACATGTTATTTTATTAAGTTTCCCCCCTAAGTTTATACTAATTTTTATGAAAGTACAGGCTACGGAAAGGGTCATAAAACAACTTAATGGGGGCTGAGCCCCAGTGGTGTAGTGGTTGTGCGCAGGACTGCGGCCCACTGGGTTGGAGGTTCAAATCCAGCAGCAGCTCTCCAGGAGCAAGGCTGAGCCTCCTACTACCACCACCAGAGGACAGTGATGCCTGCCCCCCCCCCCAAAAAAAAAACCAACTGTATGTTCCTATGTATCTATGTTACTGGTGGCATGGTGGTTAGTCATTGGGTCGCTGACTGCAAGGTCAGCTGTTGGAAACCATCACCCACCCCATGGGAGAAAGACAAGACTTTCTACTTCTGAAAAGGGTTTCAGCCTCGGAAATCCACAATAGCACTTCTACCTTGTCCGGTAGTGTTGCTGTGAGTCGGTATTGATTTGAAGACAGGGAGGTTTGGGGTTATTAAAAAAAAAAAAACACCTCGGGGTTGATTGCCTCGATCCTTTTCCTGACTTTCCTGTTGATTTTTTAACGTAGCAGTGGCTTTTGTTGGTTTGTTTGTTGGTGGTGGTGGTGTGCCGATGAAGAACTGAAGGTTAGGAGATCAGATTCTGGGTTCAGTTTCTGCCTCTGCAATTTTCTTGTCTGTCTGATTTTAGGTAATTTGCTTTATTTAAACTGAGACCAACAAAGTTCCCTACAGTTTTAAATGGATCTTAAATTAGATAATACTTGGTATACAGACAACAATTACTGAGAGCTATTCTTTTTGTTTGTTTGTTTGTTTTATTATCCTACAACTCAATTTTTTAATGGTTTCATTGTTGCAGGGTTTGTTTGTTTTTTTCAAAGACCGTGGAAGGCATTTGTGTCTGGTATGGAATATATCAACGGCTTGTTTCAGTTTACATTCAATTTATTAACATTCTCTATCAAGATCTAGGTTCTTCTCAGCTATGCTCAGTTTAAAAATCTCATTGATAATTGCAGATGATGTAGTTGTAAATTTCATGTGAAAACACGTTTTCTTTGACTTTAACTTCTCTAGCAACTTAAACATTGAAACCCATATGTAAACTTAAGTAAGTTCCTTTCAGTGTTACACTGTGTTTGCACATTTATCATGATCTGATCTTAAGTACTTCAAATATAGAGTCAGGCAGACTTACAGACCTTATAAGCAAAGCATTTTTTTAAGCTGTTTGGGCAGAGCCACAGAGCCATAGGGGAGATCATCAGAGCAAACCCCTCTCCTTCCCAAACAAACTCATTGCCATTGAGTCAGTGCTTCAACCTACTCCCCCCGCCCACCTCCCCGTGGGTGTCAGAGACTGACTGTTTACAGGAGTAGATAGCCCAGCCTTTCTCCCAACTCCCGACTCTGCGGAGTTGAGTCCACAGCCCAACGAGTAACGGGTACATCAGCAGGGCTCCTCAGCACCTTTTGAGTTCATCTGTATTGATCCCAGTAGACTAGAGAGACAAATTCATAAGCACACGTATGTGTATGAGAAAGCTTTTTATACAAGAAGAGCAAATGAATATTAAGAAAACAACCCGGTCCAGATCAAGTCCACAAGTCTGATAATAGCCCATACGTCCAATGCCACTCTGTAAATTCCTCACGCAACAGAGGCAATGACACCCAGTGCAGGAAGATCATAGACCAGTAGATGAAAAGTCTTGGCGGTGGAAGCATCTCAGCACTGGCAAATTTCTTCATATGGCTTTCCAGCTCCAAGGCTCTGGCTGCCATCAGATTGTCTCCATGTGGCTTGTCAACAAGAATGTCTTGCAGGCACTGAACATATATGTCCCACCTCCAGCGAGCTATTTATCACCTTAGCATCCCTGAATTAGGTCATCAAGCTGCGATACTGACAACAAATTATGTAACTACCACACCTTCTATCTTGACTATCGTCATGGAGCCCTGGTCGCAGTGGTTATGATTTGGCTTGATAAGCACAAGATCAGTGGGTCTAAACCGCTGTCACCCTGCAGACTCCCTACTTCCATTACAGTAGCAGTGCAATCTTAGAAACTCACTGGGGCATTCGACTCTGTCCTATAGCATGGCTGAGAGTTGAAATCAACTTAATGGCAATAACTTCACTATTCTGTGCCACCCTTCCTGCTCTTTTATAAATCATGATCTTTTATGAGAATTATTGAGATGCTATGCAACCTATTCAAGTCACATTTCCCCCTGAATTGCACACGGCATCTCTGTTATGTATTATGTTTCTTCTCCCCCCACCCTGACCCAAGTCATTTTACTGGGGGCTTGAGCAACAATCAGCACAAACCATACATGCATTCACTGTGGCAAGCACATAGGTACGTTTGTTGCCATCATCATTCTCAAAACATTTTCTTTTACTTGAGTGAGCCCTTGGTATCAGCTCCTCATTTTCCCCCCTCCCTCTCCCACTCTCTCTCCCTCATGAGCCCTTGAAAATTTATACATTATTATTATTTTTAATGTATTACGCTGATTGATGTTTCCCTTCACCTTGTTGTCTACCCCAAAGAAGGAGGTTATATGTTACAACATTGTGTAGTTCATAAAACTGCCACAGCATTTTGTAGTTACTTATGCCAGCACACAGTATTTCTAAATATTCAATAAAACCGAACCAGTGGCCGGTAAGACAATTTCAACTTGTGGTGACCCCAGGTGTACAGCACAGACCTGTTCCATAGCGTTTTTGATAACTAGTAGATGGTCTGTCCCTGGGTGGACTTGAATCTCTAACCTCTCCATTAGTGGTAGTAATCTTAATTAATTTAATCTTGTTGGCTAACAGGTTGTGTCCAATTTTCTCTTGTAGAAAATTGCATTGAAAATACACTGGTAGTAATATTTCTATATGATTTGTGATAACTCAAAGAAGAGTTGAATTAAAGTGCTGTACCTAGTCTCATATCTAGTGGGGCAAGTTTTTTACTGCTAATGACCTTTTTTCTCCCTGTGGCAGTTACATTATTTCATGTCAACTTGAGGATACAAAAGTGTAGAGATAAAATCTAGCCTGTAAATTAGGTCATAGCCTGATGGTGCCTTTTTGTGGACTCGACCTTCTAATAAGAAGGGTCCTGGGAACCTCTGAGACACCCTTCCTCCCCACCAACCACGACCACCTTTCTCTCTGCTTCACCTTGATGGTGGCCAGAGCCCTGGAGATGTGTCCACTGCCATTGGATCCACAAGACTTTGCACCCACCAGCCTGTCAGGTTCTTGCAATTTCCATCATTGTGTGTGGGTTCAGGAGTCTGAAGAGGAACTTATGGACTAGTATCTTGAGGTGGACTGGGCTGGGACACTTCTTCATATAACACTCTGTCTTACACATAGAGGAGTGTCACTGGATTTGTTTGTTTAGTCAACTTGGCCTATCATTCCTCGTCACCTTTAGCATCATTTGTACAATTGAAGGAAAAACCTGTGGGAATTATCATAAGGAAATCAGTTTCTGCCGCTTGACCTAAAAGTACATCTATCCTTCGCCCTCGTAAAGTGTTTTCATGCTCAGTAAATGTAATCAAAACAAATCCTTTATTACATAGCGTGTAAGATGTATGCATCTATGACCATGAGATAAGTTCTTTTATCTCCATCAGAACTATTTTTAATAGCTTTCTTCAGGTAAGTTCTGAATCTTTTAAATTATATTGGTTTGAAGCCATATTTTACTGTTATAGTCACGATTAAGCCTCTGACCATCTTTTATTAGCTTTTCTAACTGGATACCACTAGTTCTCTAGTGTGCTAATTTTTAAATTGAACCTTAGCCTTCTAATTGATTCTTGGATTGTGGGGGGACATCACTGCCCTCTGGTGGGAGTGGGAGGTCCAGCCTTGCTCCTGGAGAGCTGCTGCTGGATTTAAACTGCCAGCCCAGTGGGCTGCAGTCCTGCACACAACCACTATGCCACTGGGGCTCAGCCTCTTGGATTTTTTTTTTTAGGTAAGAATCATTTCAATATTAGGCTTATTTCTCATCTGATTCTCAAGAATTACTTCTTGAGAAGAATTTTAGGTGATATCTTGATTTATTGGCTAGAACTATTAAATGAGTTTCCCTAATAGTGATAATAGAAGTCAGATACAGAAGCGTAATGATGTATTAAGCATGTCTTGCAATCTGAAGTAAACATTCTTGGCTGAACCCCAGTGGCGCAAGGCTGGGCCTCCTACTCCCACCAGAGGGCAGTGATGCAAAAGAGAAAACATTCTCAAGGAGGAGGGCAGCAAAACAAGGTTCGCATGGCTAGTTATTAGAACTCATCTTCCATACATACTAACATGCTGACGCATATTGGAAATCTGGTATCACTCAAATCTGCTACTGATACCACCACCACCACCCATACCAATGGCAGTCAGTCTGGTTTGCTTTATCTCTTGCCTCCCCTAATCAAGTGAATGTTGGATTTTATCACATGCTTTTTCACTTGATTCAAAGTGTATGTGTGGTTGTTTTTTTTTTTTTTCATTTTCTTACACTTCCAGTTTTTCACCTTCCTTATACTTAATGCTTTAAAAAATAGCAGCAAAACAATATCCTCACCTTCCTCAGGGAGGTTAGTCTATAGAGTGCTCTGTAAACAAACGAATGAAATGGCTATTATTGAGTGCACAGAGTGTTACTGGGAGGTGGCTCTTGTCCCACTCACATGAAATATTCCTGGCTAGGCACAAAATTCAGACAAGAGTTGGAGTAAAGGGTTGAACTGAAAGGGTGAATTTATTGAAAGGGATACTTTGGAAAAGAAGTTCAAAGGACCCTTAGGTAGTCTAAAACGCATGGTAGATTGTAGAGTCAGATCTTAAATTCAGTTCCTGGAGAGCCTGCCACCATCGGCTGGCTTTCTGGTGGGTCCTCTATTGAGTACAAGTTTCATGCACCCCAGCACCCACGGTCTTATGCCATGCCCTTGTCTCCAGACCCAAAGCTCAAGTGTCTGTGCAGTCATTGCGAGGGGACTCTGAGCATCCCCACTCAGGCCCCTTGGAAATCGCTGGGCTCTTCCTTGATAAGGAAACGTGTCTCTCCCACCTTCGTGTGTGTGCAGAAAAGTGTCTTCAACTCTCCTGTGTGCAGAGATTTCAACCAGATACCTGCCACCCTCCCCCTCCCTCCACCCTCCCCCTCCCTCTGCCCACCTCACAGATGTGTTCTAGCCTTGATCACTCTCCCAGACACAGACTAGTAGGGAGAAGATGGGTACCGGAGTAAGTATGTTACGAACATCACCTTGATAACAGACATTGAGTCCCAAGATGACTTGGCACATGAGCAGTATGGGTGTGCCCTATTTAATCTTCTTAATGAAATCCCAAGGACAATTTCAGTCCTGGCACTAATGATGACCTGGGCTTTGCACTCTTGAAGTGATCTTATTCCCAGGAGCACACCGCTCTTCATGATTAATTATTTCAGTCATCCTCAAAGTCATCCCAAGTGGCAGTTCCCTGAGTGAGTGCTTCCTCTTAGGGGAAAAAAAAAAGGTAATTAATTGGATAGTCTTCTGTTCTACATTCTGTGTTCTAGAACTGGCTAGATGGCGTAAAGACCATCTGTATGTCCACGGGTGAATGTGCTTGCCGAATCACAGGCTTCTGCCACATGTGAACACCAGGCGAGGAGCAAATGTGAAGTAGTCAAGTTGGTGGAAATTGGAAGGACAGTGTGACAAACTGCCCTGTGTGGATTAGGCTAGTGTTGGTAATTCAGCAATGGGCGAATTTGTGGCGCGGTCCCTCCGCGCTGTTGAAGGCTTGTTTTGAAAAGGCCTCCTTGCCCAGGCACTTTCTGTTCCTCTTCACGGGGCCTCCCTCCACCTCATGCCTGGCCCCTGCCAGTAGAGAGGATGAGTGCCTGTCAGTCCTGAGACGGCATTTGTGTCTTTCTTGTCCTGCTGCTGATGGGGCAGTAGTGGCCATAGCAGGGGGGCTTTTCAGAGGGAGGAGAGAAAGGTGAGGTGTTTGTCTACTTCAGTTCCTTCAGCTTTTAGATGCGGTACCTCTCTTGGCCTTTCTTCTCCAAGAATCCTCCATTCCGTGTGTTCTTTCTTCTTCGGAAATGGACAGTTCAGTTGCGGGCATGTACCTTGTCAGGCAGGGTGGTCCGAGATCAGTGACAATCACACCTCTGTTTTAACTCTGCCGATCACTGGTCTTTGATCCTCTGATCTTTGACCCTCCTGTCATGCCTTTCAAATATCTCCATTCATTTTGTTCCTGGACTCCTGACTCTCTGGTGGGTCTCCAAGCTCTTTGAATAAATGTCAGGTCAGGTTTTTTGTCTTTTTTAAGACTTTTAATTCCCTTCCCTTCTCAGCACTAGGGCCTTTAAGTGAAGACGAAATAACTTGTGGTTGGCCAGTTTGCTCCCCGCAACTGTAAACAAATATTGACTGTGCTATTTTAACGGTTTCATTTTCTTCTTACCTAAAGGCTTTGCCTTGATACATCTCCCCACCCTCTAATTATTGTTGTTTGGTTGAAGTTACCCAGAAAGGAGGCGTCAGGGAGTGGGGTGGCCTTTAACATGGAAAGGATTGTGCTTACACTGTGCAGGGTACTCAGGGTGGGGACTAATTAGCAGGTTTGAAAACCTCTTCAGGTGGCTGAATTCCTTAGCAGGACTAAAATACTGCTTTCCTAAATTGAGAACAGCTGGGGCTGGGTTGCCAGCAAGTATAAAAGGGTGGAGGGGGTGTGCACTGTGTTAGAAAGACTGCTGGACTCTTGGAGCATCAGTTGCTGGCACCCTGTTCCTGCACAGAGTTGTGGTAAGTGCCCCCAACTGGCCACTGGGATGCCCACCTCTGGTGCTGGGTAGAAATCACAGTGCCTCACCAAGATCGAAAGGTGGTGGTCCATAGGTAACTGATTTTCATGACCATGGCAGCAAGCTATCATTTAAGTTGCATGTTCTTGTTCCCAAGTGAGAGTTAGCTCAGACTGGGTGTGCACCTGGTCCCAGGACTCTTTGAGGCTTTCCCCATTCTCCGCGCCAGGTCTGAGCGCCTCTCTGATTAATAGAAGTCTAAGTTTGGAGCAGGATGGTGTTAAGTATCTCGAGAGTGTCGTTTTCATCTGAATGGGGTTTGGAACAGGACTCCAGGTTTGCTGCTGTGAAAGAGAGAACTGGGTGTTCTTGAAGAATGCAGGGTAGCATTTTGTCCTATGAGGTTTATTTAAAAGCTGCAGCATGAGAATGGTGTGGACTGGGCAGGTTCTAGTCCATTGTGACTTCATGGTTAGCAACAAGGAGTACTGTCTGGGGAAATGTTGGAGACATGGGGCTGGGGGTTTTAAAGGGAACTTTAAGGGTTTTAAAGGGAATTGGATGGTGAGAAGGTTCCTATTTATATTTAACATCCACCCCGAGAGAGACAAGAAGCCCAAGATAAAACGACTCGCTGTTTTATAAATAAACTTGTTCTCAGCAGCTCTTTAACTTTGTTCTGGCCATCTATTTGTAAAGGGAACACATTTGGCATTTCTTTCCTTATTTTGACCATGTGATCGCTTCAGATGGTTGACGGTCAGCCAAGCCCGTTTTCTGAACCGAGTCTTCCTCTGTTTTTGCAGGTGGGCTAGGAACAGGTTTGCGGGGAGAGAGGATCGCTTCCTACCCTGGATGAGGCAAGTGTCCAACAGCTAGCTGCACGAGAAGGCCAGGCTCCAGATGGCTGCCCGTCTCCACTTTGTCTCGGGAAACACGTTCGGTTGTCAACGTGCGTGCTGACCCCAGAAGGAAAAGGAACTCAGATTTGAAGTTTCCCCAGCCAGGGGGAGCCCAACCCATTCCGCTTTGGAACCTCAAGGGCTAAGGACCATGGATATCATTGAGACGGCGAAGCTGGAGGGGCACCTGGAAACTCCAACCAACGACCCTGCACACACCTACACGAGACCCGCCGAGCCTGCCGAAGAAGAAAGCAAAAATGGAAACGGTAAATCCAAGAGCCTATCCAACGGACTTCGAAAGGGTACCAAGAAGTACCCGGACTATGTCCAGATCGCCATGCCCACTGAGTCAAGGAACAAGTTCCCCCTGGAGTGGTGGAAAACAGGCATCGCCTTCGTGTACGCGCTTTTCAATCTGGTCCTGACCACCGTCATGATCACCGTGGTCCACGAGCGGGTGCCTCCCAAGGAGTTGAGCCCTCCACTCCCAGACAAGTTCTTTGATTACATTGACCGGGTGAAGTGGGCCTTTTCTGTATCAGAAATCAACGGGATCATCTTAGTTGGATTGTGGGTCACCCAGTGGCTGTTTCTGAGATACAAGTAAGTGGCTCTCTGATATGTGTGGGGGCTTTGCGATGAGCTTCTTTGAGGGGTGAGGGTGAACCTCCCCAAAGCCCCTGGAATCACTTCTTTTTCTGTCTTTCCTTTTTAGTCATTTCACTGGGGGAGGGGGTTGTCTTATAAATCTTATGGCAACCCGTGGTAGGAAGCAACACATGAACAT